>CAESWR010000101.1:361999-403668 GCA_903171835.1 Mullus surmuletus | reverse complement strand
GCGTGTGTCTGCACGTGTGTGTGTGTATGTGTGTGTGTGTCTGTGTGTGTGTGTGTGGGCCTGGTCCCCTCCGCTGTGTCACTATGCACACAGAGAAAGCATGGTTGTGAATTAATTTTTCCACAACAGCAGCTGGAAAATGTCATTAAATAAAGCAAATGTTTGTGAATGGGAATCCCCTGGAATTAACTTCACACACACACACACACACACACACACACACACAGGTCCAGTTTAGGCAGTTAACTGGAGCATTTCGCCGTATTGTGGACGAGAGCAGGTGGTTGAGTAGGCCGGCATTCGCTCGGCCTCTCTCAGGTTTGAGTGGTTAGAAAAAAAAAAAGGTTTGGATTTGATCTGCCTGAGGATAAGGTGATCCGCAACCACGGTTAGCGCTTATAAACCACTTCTAGGGCCCTATCAAATCAGCATTCCTGGAATCATGGAATTGGGCAATAAAAGTGGAATTAATTTATATTCATAAAGTAATATTACGGAACAGGCTGACACTGACATAGGGTCACTAGCTATGTTTCCATGCAGGCAACCAGCCTTTTCTTGCCAGAATATTAGAAATAACCTGGTTGTGCGCAGCCATGTAAACACCAATAACCCATTTGAATTAGCGGGATGTGCTCATATTCCGTTTTTTAAAACCCCTCATCTTCCCCCTGGTTCCTCCTTGTCTAAGGTGAACATGTGATGATGTCTCCTCCCATCAGGATCTCCTCATCAAAAGGAAGATGAATCAGTGTTGTGATCATGTTCTATCAGCAAGGAATCTTGGTCTTTGGAGTCCAGGAACTCCTTGTAAACATGGCCAAAGGCGAGAGCAACACCACGCCACACTTTTGGAGTGAGGAGGAAACCAATCACTTCATCAGTGTGATGAAAGACACAAACATCCTGGCATTTGGAGACGCTAGAAAGACGCTTTGATCGCCATATCACCATTGATTACAGTCACCATGGAGACAGGAACAACCCTGTTTGATCACCATGGAAACGCCTGATTCACAATGTTTCACTAACCAGAATATGGACCTTAACCCCAATACTGACTGAGTGGAAACGTAGTCAGTGATGCTGGGGACAATACAGCCGAGTTCATACATCACAATGTTACAGCTGCTCTCGCAGAAATGGGAGAAATAGTGGAATGTGTGTGTGTGTAAGCATCACATTTTTCTGCTATATCTAATTTAACTGTCTATATTCAATTGATTCAGTGGACTACCCTTTTTTCTAAGGTAAGAAAGATGATAAGTGAGTTCTGCTTTTCCTCTTCATTCTGTATCAACTACTGTTTGGGTTTTTTTTACACTTATGAATCAATTTACAATTTTTGGAGACAATGTTCACACTTTTTTTTTGGCAAACAAAACGAGAGAATGTGATTTACATCTCTGCTATTGTGAGAAAGTGTGACTTTCCCAATTGCACGTGTATCACATCTTATTACTACAACCACAGCAATGAAGGTCTGTGATATCATTAAGAAGATTTTAAGGATAAATACGGCCATTATTTTCACTAAGCACCAAAAACATGCTTGCAGACTATCTGAAACAATTGAGACTTCACTTTTAGCACACATTATACAATTATATCTGAATATTACTAACAATAATAAAATCAGTATGGATAGCCAGACATGCACACATTCAGGTGGAATTAAAATGAGCATCTAAAGCATCACAGTTTGAAGGAAGGAAGGGGCGGGGCCAGGCCTGGCACTTCCTGGTTTAGATTCCTGCAATCAGTGCTGCCTGTAACCGATCCTCCTTTGCTTTTATTTTGGTTTTTTTCTTATAAACACATCCAGCATGAACGGTGTGTGTGTGTGTGTGATTGTGTGTGTGTGTGTGTGTGTGTGTGTGTGTGTGTGTGTGTGTGTCATGCATACATGGATAAAACAGGCCCAGGAGGGAGGAAGATAGAGTGGCCGGCCTCGGCACTGCATCTGTCACCAACACAAAAACCTCACCAGTTGGCCAGACAGCGAAGACAGAGCGCACCTATCAGTGTGTGTGTGTGTGTGTGTGTGTGTGTGTGTGTGTGTGTGCAGGTGTGTGTGCGAGACAGAGAGCATGTGTTTGTGTGCGTGTGCCCAGCAATGCATGTGGTCGAGACCTTATCATAGCTGGCCACATTCCTAGCAGGAAGATAAAGGAGGCCAAATGAACCAGATCACCTCATATTTGTATGGGTGTGTGTGTGTGTGTGTGTGTTTATGTGTGTATGTGTGAGGGGGAGAGAGTGTTTGTCAGTGATGAATAGGAGTTTAAGGACCTACACCTTCCAGATAAGTGGAGAAAATCATCAGGACAACACAACAATGCTCCAACGCAGGCTCAAATAAATAGCAGCGGAGCCCTGCAGGCAAACACCAGCCACGTTCAGATAAAATATAGAGCAACGTACAGTCTGGAGATGTCATGATAAATATCCCCTTATGTGCTCCTGCCCCGTTTATGTTTCACTTCTCGAGAAAAGAAGCAACAACAAACCTATTGAAGTGTATTCTCAGCTGTTTCCTACCTGTAGCCGTCCTCGAGTGCTCACAGTCAAACAAACAAACAGAATTTTGCCACGTTTTCCTGTTTTGCTTTACAATAATTGACAAACAAAATCTAGACTTTATTGGCCAGCATGAAGGCAAAACGAGGGCTGCAGCTATCGAATATTTAATTTTAGTAATCAAGTATTCTATCAAGCTTTTCATAAATCAATGGAGTAATCTGATCGCCTACAAAATAACATGTTTTCATTTGTTTCAAGCAAAACTTCACTTGAAATAAGTAGAAAAATCAACTTCATTCAAGTGAAAGTGATATTTTGTGATGAATGAGGTCCAAAATGTATGCTGCTGCGAATGCGCTTACAGATTAAAAAACAAAAAAAGTTTAGGTTTATTTCTTATGGTTTCTGCTTCTAGCGTAGCGTTAACGTAGGGCAACGGATGAGGCAGTCGGACGCTCAAACCCTGCACGTGTTCTGGCGATTTGATTTGCCACATTGGCTGCATTCGCAGCTTTGAACCACCTTAGGGTTCCAAACATGCACTCTGTTTATCTTGTGCGAAAACACGATCACTTTTAAATAAACGATTACTCGAGGCAGAATTAATTCCTTAAACATTTTTTATAATGGAGGCACTCAAATTACTCGAGTAATCATTTCAGCCCTAGAGAAAACATTTTTTACTGTCATTGAAAAGTAAAATGTTCTCTAATGTGTGTTCATATACTGTGTGTTTTAGAGCGTGTCCCCTTATACATCATCATCAGAATTCTATTATTCTTACACACTGATGCGTTGTTGACTGATCAATAGAAATCCAGTGGAGAGTAAAAGTTATGATACACATTGATTTGTGTGTTTGTTTGTTTGTTTGTTTTCTTTGCTGATATGATGCACATGGTTCCAGCTGATGGTGGTGTTCAGATGGGCCAGTCACAGCACACACACGCCTCGGAGCTGATCAATGCCTTTGATCGATGCTGGGATGTTTTCTGCTGCACAGATGCAAAGAGGAAGACGCCTTCCAAGCGGGAGGACGACCAACTGTCAGCAGTCTATTTTTTTCTGATGTACTCACTGGCGGGCCAAAACTGCTTTTAGAAAAACAGCACATTTTTTCCTCATCTATACTATTATATCTGGCAGAAAAATGCAAGTGTGTAGCCTTTTAAGTTTTTATACGTTGTTGTTTGATTTGATTTAAATAGTAATTTCCTTTTTGCTTGAGTGCAGTGCATATGTCCTGATTTCTCTCCACAAGCTGGTGTGCGTCCACACTCAAGCAGAACTTGCTGCTTTTATTCTATTTTATCTATTTAATCTTTGAGCCAAGTTTGTTATTTGTTTTAATTCTATCAAACTGATTTGGGAATATTTCTGTTGCAGTAGCACAAACAGAGCAACATTTTTTCCCTCCTTTTTCTCAGAGCGCACATGTGCCATTTAAGTTCATACCTCAAACCAGAAGCAGATGCTGCTTTATATTATTCTATCATATTTTTTCAGTTCGCGACTTCTGGATAAATGTTCCTAAATCTGTGTGGAATTGTTGTTTTTGTGATAGCAAATATATACATATAAGTATGTAGTTTCTTTCATCTGCTTTTTTCTCATCAATGTCCTCTTGGGGGGGCAGGTAATATTGGCTGTGGGCCAATTTTGGCCCGCGGGCCGCCAGTTGCTGACCACTGTTCTAACTGATTCAGCACACGCAGCAGTTGCATGTGCAGAGTTCTTTTTGTCATATTCAATCTTTCTGGTTAGTGATGTTGTGTTTCAGTCGTCTTTACTTCATCCGTGTGGAATTAACTCGGGCTGCTGCTGCACATTTGAAATCAGAAGTTCATTACTTCATCCCAGCGGTTGTAAATTCTCCAGAATGAGCCGGTATGTTGATCCCAGCACTTTATTTCCTGTTTATTTGAGTGTTTTCTGCCGCTGCACCGGTTTGTGTCTGTGCAGCAATCAACCATCTGGATTCATCTTAATGACTCCTTCAGTCTGCATTAAGAAGTTGATGTCATTTGGAGACTCTCGAATAGTAATTCTGTGTTGAAGCAGAGTTGCTTTTGCTACAAAAGTGGAGATGATGCAGTTGCACTTTTAGGGTGAAAATGAGCGCATTGAATTGAATTCATATAGTTTTTGATATCAACAAAATCCAATTGGTTGGAAATGAGTTTTATTTCTGCACACTCACTGACTGGTGCTCAAAGGACCATTTTCTATTCAAGATAACATGACTCAGGGATGTGACTCATCCTGAACCCAGAACATTTATGTTAGAGAAGATGAACAAACCAAATTGTCCGTTAACAAATCTCAAAGATGTCAGTACCAGCACCGAGCTGGCTCTACTTGCTCTGCTTCTGGGTTGTGTACTCTGCCTCCGAACAAAAGTCCCTTTCTCTCTCCGAGATGACGTGCAGTGGATGAGTTCCCTGCTTCCACGGAGCTCAGAGGAAGAATTTACTGGATGAGGGAGCACATCTCTCCTTCATAAGGAACGTTGTTGCATTTCATTAGGGATAAGATTCATCACAGCAAGCAAACAACAGAACCGTGCAAATCGCATTGGAGGAATTCCTGCACTATCCTCAACGTTGGCTCAACACACACACAAACACAAACACACACACACACACAGCTAATGTGCACAAAGCACAAAGCAAACAAAAGCTGAGGGAGCTGATTCAGTAGACAAAGGGGTACATCAAGGAATGTAGTACTGTGTGATTGCTCATTATTGTGCACTTCAAAATGACGCATGACTGTGTCAGTGTGCAGAGTGGCAGCCAGCTGCCGGGAGTTAAACAGCCACCTTTTTCTCTCCATTGAACAATACAAGTGTTCCCCCCACACAGGCCTGGATCTCACAGAGGCTAAGCTCGGGCTTCGTGAGACCGTTCTCCCGGTCAGAGGTCCAGTGCTCTGTCTGAGTGAACGGACACCCAAGGGTCCATTTTGGAGATGGCTGTTATAAGGTCCAGCTCTGACCCAGGAAAAATGGCTCCGATAACGCCTGTATACAGACCAATTTAAAAGGTCGCGCCCTTGTCTCCGAACGGGAGCGACACAGTGGGAGCGTGTGAACACAGCCTGGGGGATCTGTCCCACCACGAGATGCTGCTGATATCCAACTGTAGCCGTGACCTTACAGCAGCGGCTGTCAGCCTATTGATTCACAGCTCCAACAGCTGGGGAGACAGAGTCGGGGTGTGTAACCGTAACTGAGACAGAGTGTGATTGTATGTATCTACGTCTGTGCGCATACTATTCATGCATCTCGGAGACGTTGAGCGTTAGTCGCCCGAGGCTGGCAGACAGAAACAACAGAGAGAGAGAGAGCGGAGACACAAAGCCGGGGCCTTCATCCTCGATGAAGCCAACAGCTGCATGTGGGACACAACAGATCTATTCATGACAGATGCACACAAACGCAGACCCACACACATATTGGCACACACTGGACAGTGGCCTTGTTGTGGCTCAGGAGATAAGAGGGATGCCATGCAAGCTCTGTGAGTTAGTGTGGGAGAGCCAAGCGGAGATGTTAGCACACACTTCCAGACAGTCCTCTGTGTCTCGGAGTGTATGAAACAATGGGCGCGCCTGTCTGCTGGAGGCAGGACGCTGGCACTGCTTGAGACGGACGACTGAGCGTGGGACAGAGCTGGAGGTGCACCACAGCAACGCTAGATCATAGATGGACTCCAATGGAGGCTTTGATACTGATACAAACAAGGCAGACACAGAAAACAACAATCTTAACATTTCTGCCTGAGAGAGAGTCAGCATTGGTTTGCCTCACAAGAGTACGACAAGAATTGACTGGCCATAAATGCAGACGGTACAACGTCCCCTGTGGGGACGGCTGGATGTCGGACATTAACACAGATCAGGATCAGGAACATTCAAGATGATGCGATTGCTGTGACCTTCTCTTACCAGAACAATCACAGACGTACTCACACAGGGCCATGAGGGGCGCCATGTGAGGGAGGGTTCATACCGGCCAACATCGCAAACACTTTCAAAGCAAGTTGACACACATGAACACACACACTTGAAGTGATGTGAAGTGATGATAATGGATACACAGCTTTATCTATCTAGCTATCCATCCATCCATCCATCCGTCCATCCATCCGTCCATCCATCCGTCCATCCATCCATCCATCCATCCATCCATCCATCCATCCATCCAAATCCAGTTTTCCAGTAACTTTCCTAAAACAAAACTCAAGATTTGCTGAACAAGGCCCGGCCCTTGTTGAGTAGATTGAGTGCACTGCTTTGGCAGCAGCAAGGACCCTCTCTGCCCCCCCCCCCCCCACTCCCCCCTCTGGGAGAGGTCAATAACATCCACGTCTGCCAGGTGAGAGGTTGGCTTGGGTTTAATTGATGCCCGCCAGAGGAGGAGAGAACAGTGGGCAGACAGGTAGACAGGCCAGCACAGTAACTACCAGGCAGAGATAAACTATTCCTGCTGGGGTTCATCGGCCAACTGCTGAGCCCGCGTGATGGTGGTGGGGGTGGTGGAGGGGGCGGGGAGGGGGCGGGGGGGGCAGGCTTCAAAATGGGTTGGGGGATTGATTTGACAGCTAATTTACAGAGGAGATTTGCATAAGGCCACACGCTAATAAGGCGGGCTTTTCTTTTCCATCCTTTGTCTTTTCCCGCTATCTCTTTAGGCTCTCTCCTTCCTTTTTTTTTAGACCTTTACAAATAGTAACAGATTATGTAAGCGAATTAAAGAGACAAGAGATTCAAATTGGATATTGATTAAGAGACTAAAGCCTTGTGTTTTCTCCCGTTAAAGCCTGTGTTTAAATGATTGATTCACATCCTCCTGACTGTGTGGCGAGCTGTGCACAGGACCGGCTCAGCCTCCGAGCCTTCAATGGGTTCACATCATGTCTCACCATGCTAAATGCTTTGACACGGCCACACAAAGAGCCCTGCCTATCTGACGCCAATCTCTCCGGGTCCCGGTGTCCTCCAGGTGGGGGCTTTCACAGAGAGCAAGGACAAAGTCTCGTCCTCAACAGCCGTGCACAATGCAGCCTGACTGACTGCAGAAAAGGACAAAATGGAGCTTCTCCATCAAGTGGATGTTAAAGTGGTATGTGGGGGTAAAGGGGGGGGCGGGTAGTCCTTTACAGAGAGAGGCCTGTACAATATCTTTGCAGAGAAAGAAAAAGGTAGAAAACAGGATGCTGTCTACTGCCCGGGGAGAATGCATGGTTTGTATAGCTTTAACCCGACCACAAACCGCCAACTCAACCATTTCCAGTCGTCAAATCTCTGCCGCTCTTCACCTTCCATAAAAGCATTTCAGAAAACAAACAGGGCAGGCTTTCATCATGCTGCTCCACAAAAGCGCAGAGATGAGTCACGCTGACACACCATCTGTCTGTCGAAGAATTAATGCTCAACAGTTTGCGTGGCAGGAACTCACCCTTCATGTTCTTGAAGATGTTGAAAACGGGGAGGATCTGTCTGAAGTAGGGCACCAGGGCCTCGCCCACCTTATCGCCCGACTTCACCAGATGCTGCAGGATCTTGATGGTGTTGCACATCACCTGGCAGTTCCTCGTGTTCAGGGCATCTGGAGGGCGCAACACAGGGCAAAGGTTAGGAGTCAGGGCTCATATGTGGCTTGAGGTCAAGAGAAAGCCACAAGAGCAAGTGATTTTTGGAGGATCGAACCTGGATTTGGAGCGATCAGTGGTACAGCAAATGCAGTGATACTGAAATTTGCGACTGTATGGTACGTAAGTGGACTTAGCAGGTACACTCTGCCAAAGTGCACATAAAATCTTGACCCCCCTCCTTCCCTTGAAAGTATTTCCTTTATAGCTGTACTGTGATTTAGAATGGCTTCTCTGCAATCAGTGATTTCAAATGCACTGGGGAGGCAGGAGTAAGTGAGAGCCAATCACTGGGCTATTTGGCCTACAGCTGCACTTAACTCCATCTCCCACTGATAAAGGGAACAAAAGGGAATGGCGCAGGGAGAGATGGAGGGCTGGGGAGATCGAGAGCGACAAATACAGAGAGAGAACGGAGGAAAGCGGGGGAAAACAACAAAGGACAAAATGTCAGAAGGAGAGATAAAGAGACATGACAGGCAGAGGGCAAAGGGTTAGAAAATAACTGTGATTAGCAGTTAAGACTGACATATTTTTCTAGTTCAAACGCTCTTTTGAGCTGCTTTAGTTTATTTTATTTGCGCGTCTGCATGAGTGCTGGTAATTCCCTTTGTGCAAACTGACAGTTGAAAAACAGCACAGCCTCGGTTAGAAAAACAGACCTGGGCTTTTTCTCTTTGTGTAACACTGAATTGTCATTTAAGGCGCACCTCCAGAAAGAGAGCTCAGTAATGGCATCACAGGGCTCATTTTGCCAGTAAGCAACGTATAACAACAAAAATGAAAGGCATGAAAAAAGCGTTTCAAAAAAAAGACTCAGAGCAAAGAAAACTGCTTCACTTGGAGCTTCTGGTGACCGGAGAGAAGAAAATAAAAAAGAGGAGCTGGAAAGAAGAAAAACAAAAGAGTCAAACCGAGCAGGAACACGTGTAGAAACAATAGCTGTGATTTGCTGTATCAGAGAGCCAGTGTCATTGTGCTGGTCTGCATGGAGGCTGTGAGAGGGGCCGCATCAAACCCCACAGCAACCAGCTGACTCCAACACGCATCAGAGGAAACTGCAAAAACAAACTTTTGGCCAAAATACCTTTGCGAGTGTTTCTCGCTGCAGCATCTGGAAGGAGACGCTTTGAATTAAGAAAAGCGCCTGTTGAGCCAAAACAACTTCAATTCACAGGAAAATGCTAAATAACATCCTACACATCCACATAATAAGTTTTCTCTATTTGCTGTAAGTCTCATCCTGCTGTTCAATAGTTAAAAAAACGTGTTGTTTTTCTTTTTCTTTTTGTTTGTTTTGCAAAATTGGGGAAAGAAAAGCGAACAAAAAATAAATCCCAAGATGAAACATGATGAACTACACTACTTTGACCTGTATCTGTGCCTGCAGGTTCTCACTGCGTCCATGCATCCTTCTCTCCGCTTCTCTAGCATACGAAACACCATGAGGCCGCTATCTCAAACTTGAAGGAGGAGAAATTATATTTGGAAAGATTTATCTTATGAAAGCACTGCTGCGCGGATCGTTCCCAGTAAGGACTGAGTCTTGTGCAATAAAAATCAGCTGTTTGAAAAGACGGAGCGAGTCCCCATGCAAACAACAGCACGCTCTGAACGAGAGTGCTGTCTGTGTTAACCTCGGGTGACCGCATTGTGATTACCGAAAACCAGGACACGGGGCCCGACAATGAGATACTCAAATGATACTGGAGCTTTACTCAAAGATGCCTTATCATGTTTTATTAGGCCTAAAATAATATCTCCGACAGGCTGAATTAAATAATGATAGAAATAATCTCTTCTGTGTTAGAAAAATCGCCATGTCGCCTTCTTTTCAAGTCTTACTGGAAAAATAAAAATTATGAAATGCCGGTAATATTTGCTATATTAGCAATAACAATGACAACCATGACATTTTCATCACTTTCTAAAAAAAAATTAAGAAAAAAATCAAAAACAGGATGGCCAGGACGGGACGTGAAAACAGCAAATAACCTGGGAATGTTCGCCATCAGCTGGTTCCATCAGCAGATCACGCAGGACGGTATGCATGCTCTGTAAGTGGTGCTGCAGCAGAGCCAATCAGAGCCATGGAAGGACAGCGTTATGTACTGAAGCTACGTTTGCAAAGGCATTAGTTTGCAAGGTGGCATATTTCTTTACTACTCAGTTCTAACCACCCACAAACTAATTCAGAAAGGATAATATTATCGCTATGGCTTATGGGTTAGTTAGTTAGTTAGTTAGTCAGTCAGTCAGTTAGTTAGTTAGGATACAAGTATTCTAGACATGATATATAGAGTATAGTAGGAAAAAGTATCTAGACATGTATATAGTATATAGACATGGTAGGAGAAATCATCAACATTGTAAATTTCCTATTTATTTCCCATAAAATCACCTTTGCTGCAGGAGGAACGCATTAAACGTACCATTTTTACATGAAACTGAGAAAAACATGATGAAAGCATTGTTCAAAATTGGATTAAATCCTATTAGGTTTTGGCTGAATGCAAAAACAACAATTTCAGTGTGACTTTAAGAAATTCAAATTTACCGTGTGCAGATGAAGGCTGAGCACAGAACAGTGTCTGCAGACGCTCAGTATGCTAATAAATGCACGTTGTAATTTTGTTGAGATTGACCTCAATTTAATGACACAGCTTGATAATCAGTGCAATGTGGTAAATGCTAACAAGTCAATTTACATATGTTGATGTAACAATTACATGGCACTTTCATATTTAATTGTGGGCCCGTGTTCTCATGCAGCTATTAACTTCGTCCTTAAGACAAAAATACAACTGCCAGGAAATGGACAAGAAGTGTGTGCTGAGATGTTTTCTACCTGTACAATCATTGTCTTCGTAGGAAATGTTGATGCTATAGAACATACATCACTATGAGTGGCCGAAGCGCCAACGATCTCTGATTTCTGGACTCCAATTTTGATAGCTGGGCATCTGCATTTTAACAAACAGGGGCAACCGTATTTGGGGAAGTAGGAATTGCCCTTCCTGAGCTCGTTCAGTGCCAGGAAGGAGACCACAACACACGCCCAGGTATGCAGAGCAGACTTTTCAATCGGATACAGTACATGTGCACTTATATCGACTTGAAACACATTGGGAACAGGTTGACTGAGCTGATCAAGAGCAGATAAATCTCTCCGGTGCACTAATTTTTGCAACCACAGGTTTGAGTTCCTACAGGCCGGTAGAGAAAATGCACTTTTAGGCCGGAGGGCTTTGTCCATTTAATACCTGCTGACTGCGTTTCCAGTCAGTCAATATTGGGATTAAGGTCCATATTCTGCTTACTGAAACATTGGGAATAAGGCGTTTTCATGTGTGAGCAAACAGGGTTCTTCCTGTATCCATGGTGATTGTAATCAATGGTGATATCCTGATCAAAGCAGCCACGCACGGAGAACGTCGGACTTTGCGCTCCCCTATTTGTGGATCTTCTATCCCGCTACTTTCTCCAAATGCCAGGATGTTTCTGTCTTTCATCACACTGATGAAGTGAGTGGTTTCCTCCTCACTCCAAAAGTGTGGCGTGGTGTTGCTCTCGCCTTTGGCCATGTTTACAAGGAGTTCCTGGACTCCAAAGACCAAGATTCCTCGCTGATAGAACATGAACACAACACCAATTCATCTTCCTTTTGATGGGGAGATCCTGATAGGAGGAGACATCATTACATATTCACCTTTGAGAAGGAGGAACCAGGGGGGAGATGAGGGGTCTTATGAGTTATTGGTGTATCCATGGTGATTGTAATCATGGCCACCTGATATTCCTGAAAGTCTCAAAAACTATCTGAGCAAATTAGTGTAAGAATACCAAACCCGCCCGAGCTGATTGAGGAAGTCCATTCTACCAGACACAAGATATGCGGCTGAAACATGCGGCTAAAAGGCTTGCAGTGTGATCATCCATGAGACCCAGTTTCCACAAAATTACAAACAGCTCACTTTGTTGGGGCTGATCAGATTGAAATCTTCCTCCCACCAGGATTCTGAGCACGGCACCAAATCACCACTCAGACAGGCGAGGTAAGCAAAAATTGTTTTGTGCACTTGACACAGTGTTGATCATTGCTCTATCATGGAAAAAAACACAGAAACAACGCCGACAAATTATTGGTTCTATTCATGATGAGTAATGAATTCCTTTGTTTCCTTTGCAAGTGTTTCAATCAAAGCAAGAAAAAACAGCAACCAAGAGCAGCAGCCATACAAGCAGACATCAGCGACGTCCGGGCGGTTCTCATGAGTCATTCTTTAAAATGGACCAAGCAAACAGCCAAAGAGGGAGCGTGTGTGTGTGTGTGTGTGTGTGTGTGTGTGTGTGTGTGTGTGATGGAGAAATCTGGGCAGAGCATTAACAAGTGAAGAAAAAGTATAAAGCCACGTTCACACCGGACGCGACTGACGCAAACTAGGCAACCATTTTCCATTCAAAGTCAATGTGCAGCTGCGTTTAGACGCCACCTGCTCTCACACGACACGACGGATGAGGCCTGGTCGCGCTGCAGCGGCGACCAGGCCGGTCGCCAAAGTTGAAAAATGTTAACTTTAAGGCGAGATAGCATGTGGCTGTGCTGCGACAGCCAATCAGAGTTGACTTTACTGGCTTCACTGGACGCTACACTCATTGCTCATTGCTGTGTTCCGGCACACGGAGATGTATGGCGTAATTTGACCGGACCGATTAGCGTTTAGCATTAGCACTGCAGACTGTCCTGCTACTGCAGTTTAAGCTTGTGTTGATCTGAGCACCTTAAAGGTCTCCTTCCGAGCCAAATTCATTTTCTGAAGGTTTTCTAACAGTCATATGTGTCCCCGTAGCACGAGTATGAGGTCCAAAAATGACCTCATTTACTTGCTTCCTCCACTTTTTGCCCACTGTGAGCTGAAAGGAGCGGATGTGAGAGTTGGAGACTTGTGAGGTGGAAGTCACTGTCCACTCCCCCCACAGTGGAGGCTGCTGTCCACCAGCCCCCCAGATAGACGAGCCGGCCCCCCCTTCCCCCGTTGCATCACCGAGCGGCTGCCATTGTTTATTCTGCAAACCATTGCTAACAAACACGGAAAGTTAGAAAAGAAGCGAAGGCGCCGCCCTGTCGTTGGCTGCATCAACGAGCACCAAAGTATGTTTTTACTTCCTTCAGATGAACCTCTTAGGACCCGATGGCTGGATTTCAATTTTGCTGGAAATGCTCAAACAGAACTTCCAAAAGCGGTGCATGTGTGTGCCCAACATTTCACGGAAGACAAGGGTGAATACGAAGCAGAGGCTGAACATTTTCAGGAACAGGAACCTCTACTTCTGTGTCCGATTCTGGTTCAAATAGGTACGGTTGAACAACGGCGTTTCTACCAGCCATAGTCATCGACCGTAGAAAAGAGGATTGTTAACAAACGTACACCAGCCAAAGCTGCATCCCCTGGCCAATAGGAGCATGGAGTGGGCGTGGCCAGACACAGCTCATTGACATTTAAAGGTACAGGCACAGAAACAGCCGTTCTCAGGAGAGCTCATAGAGACACTTTCAGACTGGCCTGAATTAAGTAGCAAAACTGAATTTGTAGGAAAAAACTTTTAAAATAATGTTTTTGGGCCTCTGGAAACTAAATGAAATTGTGTGAAATACCCCATAGAAGGAGGACTTTAAATTATTACATGCCTGTATGTGTGTGTGTGTGTGTGGTTTCGTGGAGAAACTGTAAGGAGAACCGAGCAGGTGTGACTGCACTGAAGCGACTAGAGCGTCGGCCGTGACGGTGACAAAATGAGCCATTTTATGGCGACGGACACGATATTGGCCACCAAGTCGCGTCCGGTGTGAACAAAGTATGAACTATTCTTCACTGTGCTCATGTTGTACAATCCAACATGTGTGACAACGTGACGGTTGTTGAGTGAGAAGTTTGCTTCTGCGTGTCTTTTTCTGTTTCAGTGGCTGCGTGTTAGTTGGTGTGTGTGTGTGTGTGTGTGTGTGTGTGTGTGTGTGTGTGTGTGTAGGCCTGACCAGACAAGCAGCAGAGGGGATGATGCTGAATGTGCGAATGTATTGTGCCTCATGCCATCTCTCAATCTCTGCCTCAGTGTCTCCCCAGACAGACATGCTCTGAGATATCTGCCATCGGCCCGATAAGGTGGAATGTGGAATGACGGGAATCTCAAACCTACATAACAAACAATGAAATTCTAATTACCAGCCAGCGCAAACAATTTTCCCTGCTGTGACATTTGGACCGCGGGACTGTTCAATTATTCATCGGCACTCACGCCTTGGAAAAAAAACAGAAAGAAAAGAATGAAAGAAAAAAATTAAAGAGCGAGGAGGATGGCAGCCGAGGGCCTGATGTATTAATGCTGCGATAAAACCGTGTTGGGACAAATCTGAATAAAGTAATCATGTATTCATGCTTGGACCTGTTTCATATTCAGCGTGAAAATAAAACAGCGGTGACCTTGTCTTCTGTTTCCTGTGAAATGTCAGAGGCAGGGTGGCACGTTGGAGAGTTTAGTGGTGAATTGTTCTCGCTCTGTGTATAAATACACTTTTCAGATGAGAAGGAGATGTTCCTGTGCAGAAGTGTAACGGAGGATCTTCACATAATGAAACTCTCATTTTGGTTGAAAGCTGAACAAATGTTATGCCAATCAACATCGGCTCAATGGAGGCATGGCTCCGCATCCTCCTCCCTGTTTAAGGAAGCCGCGAAAGCTGAAACCACAGTGTCTAACTAACCGATTCATTTTTTTACGTATCGAAAAAAAATATCGCCCTATTTTCTCCGCTGGTCAGCTTTTAAAAACGTCATTCATATAAAAGTGTCATTCCAGCTACATCAATCAACCTATCGATTAATCAGTCAACATTTATTGATAGAGCCCTAGCTACCTAAAGTGCTTTACATGAGGAATGCCATTGTTCTGAGCCAGGCCTGGGGGCTCCTGGGTCACGGTCAGCCAAGGTACAATTCAACTGTTTAAGTAGCACTTTCTTCTTACATCTTCAGAGCGGAGCCATAACAAAATAACATACAAAACAGCTAAACCAAGATCCCTACCTTACCTCCTACGAAAATAAAGAAGAAACCAAAAGACACTCAAACTTGTCAAACGCCTAACTGAAATTACTGAAACTAAAGAGAAAGCGGATCAACAAAAATGGCTTCTCCCTCCTACTCAAGATCTCTGCAAATATTTACAATATTTACATGAGTAACACCAATTCTAAGAAGCAAAGTTAAAGGGATGGTTCAGATTTTTGGACATGAAGTTGTATGAGATCCTCACCATCAGTGTCGTTCATCAGCTGTTTCACGGCGTTCACATGCTTGGAAGGAGACGTCTTCTCTCGCGTCACAGCAGTCTCTTTCCGTGCAAGTAAACGCTGTGAAACAGCAGATGATGGTGCGCGCAGTGATACGAACTGACTTTTTTGTGACCAAGAATTTTTTATGCAAATATATGACTCTTTTGAACGCATGGTGTTTTTTTTGGAGCAAAGCACTTTATCCGTGTGACCCCAGCAACTAGCCGGAACTACTTTCTGCAACACTGAAACTGGGTTAGGGTCACGGGAAGCAGTGGGAAAAGTCACTGCTGATGAACCACACTGATAGTGAGGAGCTCATACAACTTCAGTTAAAAAAAAAGTGAACTATCCCTTCAATGATTACAGTAAAACTCAATTCACTATTAAGCTAAGCTCTTACGCTAGTTCCAGAAGAACACGGACAAAGATTCACGAATCATAAAGAGGTAAACCACACACAGGCAGCTGTCGGTTGTGAATGGGAAGAGGCCGAAGAGTGAGAGGCCGAAGGCTTGCGTCAGCCGGAGCTTAAAATGTCACTTCAGCAAATCAGCAGGCAGCAGCCCGGTCACGTTCACCATCAGGGAATACATGAAGTACCATAAAAACAGAAAACCTCACAGCTGCATGTTCCCAAAAAATAAGCGTTCGCACATAAACACAAAACACAAACCACAAAACACAACCAGCGATTTCAAAGTCGCACACAAAATTCCAAGGTCAGAATAAAATCTTCACCGTTTTGCTGAAGTTGATGCACGCTGTCGTGATCCCCGTCGTTTAGAGACAATATTAATCATGTTTGATATTCTCGCAAATCTTAAGTCTTGTCGTAACGGAAACATGACGTCACCATTACAGACAGCCAATGGGTGCGCTCTCTCAGCACCAAACAGGAAGTAGCAAACATGGCGAAGATGTGAAGGTTTACGTGGAGCGTACAGAAACAGGGAAAACTCGTGGAGTTGTGGAGAGAGCAGGAATGCCTCTACGACTTAAGTTCCCACTTGTACAACGATTGAGTGGAGAAAGAAAAAAAGTGGGCCCAAGTTGTTTTAGTCCTTGGAATCGCCGGTGAGTAAACATTTGGCACTTAGCTAAGTAGCTAGCTGTTATACAGGCTTACGATAATGTAACGTTTCTGTTTGTTCGTGTGCGTGATATCAACCTGCAAGGTAGTAATATATTTCAGCAGATGATAACTAGCTTCATATTTGCAGCCAGGCATAAATTAAGTCAATATCAGGCCGCAGGCTTCACCAAAACTCACCCCTTTTCTCATTGTGTGTACATTCTGTGATTCTAAAGAGAATCTAGTTGTCGTCTTGTAATGAGTGACCCTGTAAGATCCCCAGCCTTTGCAGAGTTTTGTCTGTGACTAGTCTGTGACTAAAAACTCTTCTCAAAGGCTTAAGATGCGAGAGGGTGTCAGATGACAGTCTTTTAAAAGTTTTATCAAAGTCTTCTCGTGTATGAGAGGCATAAAGCGCTGCACGCCACACCAGCATGTTCATTGTCCAATACAAGCGAAGCAGATGTGAATCTGACCTCACAAGCTAAACAACACCGCACGCACGCAGGACAAGGCAACACAAAACTCTCTTTTCCTTATCGCCATGGAGACTGCCTTTTTAAAAGGCTGCTTCACAGAGGGGTTTGTGGAAGTATACGGGTGTTTGTAAGGAAGGTGATGGAGTGGGACTGTGCATCTCTCCAATACATGACCATCCCACACGCATCTCAGTACATGAGGTACGATACAGTTCAGTTGACTTTAATCGGGTATGAAACAATATGAGTTTTGTTTAAAGTAGACAATCATTTTACATACAAGGACATACAAGGATGTATAAATGTGGTATTACTGCATTCAAATAGATTGATGAAATACTAGAGCATCTCATACATACAAACACCATACTAACAAGTATAGTTGTTATTGACATGTGAATTTAGAAACATGTCATTGGTATTCATGCAACATACTGCAGCATTGTAAGAACTTTACAGAGCCTCTCTGACAGAGAAAAATACATATATATTCAAGTTCACTAGAAACACAAAATAGAGCCTCAAACTTTGAGAGATCTGTGGAGCCTCAGATCAAAGAACAATGAGCATCTGAGGTTTTTTTCACAAGACATCCCTTGTGCAAATGTTTCTGAAAACTCAACATAAAGTGGCAAATTGTAAATATCAATATACAATATATTATATATTGACTGATATCACTCTTTTAAAGTGCTGTTTGGCAAGAGTTTGCCAGAGGGAGAGCGAGAGAGACGCAGACAGGGAGCAGCCGGAGCGGCACATCAGCAACACCAAACCCATTCACCACTTTGTCATTGGGCCATCGGACGCTACATTCTAAAAATAGCTCCGTGTGCCGATGTATCACATCGTTGAAGTCAAAACCGGATATCCGAATCAGATCGGTTAATTTTACGCCCCTATGACTGGGCCAAACCAACAAGAAGCTCTGACTGCGAGGTTTCCGTGAGGACGGGACGTCAGACAGGTACAGACGAGGAAGTCCCTGAACGGCTTTAAAAACAAACATAAAAAGTTTTACATCAATTCTAAAAAAATCATTGCCATTTTTGTATCTTTCTGACTTATAGTTTTCCAGGGTTGGTGTTTGTAGCAGGTTAAGGGAGCGAGGGGCGCGCGGTGGGAGAAGGTTGAGTGTTTGACTTCCTTGGAGTGGTGGCAGGCTGAGCCATCTTCATTGTGTATTCTCACCGGGTGACCTGCAGTCATCATCAAAATTCACCCGGGCCTGACGTGACTCAGTCGCTCTGCAGATAAGAGGCTGCCAGCCACATTGAAGATGTATTAGCGTCAGTGGAGAAAAATATATATCTCGGCATTTTAGACTGCAGACGGCTTTTCACTTTCTTCCTCTTTCCACGATCCCTCCTTCTTTCCTGATCCATAGAAAAGTAATTAATCTGCAACAGAGACACGGACCGGCGGCTTTGCCTTGTGGACGGCGAAACAGGCCTGGTTTTTAATAAACCGAGAAGTTAATAAGGAGCAGGCCATTTAAAATTCCATTATCAGTGCGAAGTGTGTGTTTTCATGAGGAGCATAACATCACCTTTGCTCTGGACTCCCACAGGCAAATGACCAAAACTGCTGAGGATTTTGAATTTATAAACCACTGTGTGAAGCTGGAGAGGGACCTGGTTAGTGACAAGGCTGCTGCTTGATAATGGAGTGAAAAGACACACAAGGTCGCACACACACACACAGAGACCCAAAGTTAGGATGAAATGAAAAAGTCCTTTCACTGATTGACGCCGCTTTTCTGTTTTGATGTAAGAAATTCTAAATTACAGTTATTTAGTAGTTTTGTAACGGAATTGGATTACCTTTACACTCGCACAACACTGATGGTGATGACATCGTAAACACACGCCCTTGTGTATTATGTATGTTGATGATGGTGATGATGAATTAAGCAAAGCAGTGCTGACTCTGGATCTGGGTCTTATGAGCCCCATTCAAACACCAATCACTAACTAGCTAAAGGAGCATCGCTGCTACAGTTGCAAGCTGATTGGTGTTGATATTAGAGCCATCTCTCTCAGCTGGGCGATGCTTGATTTGGTCACAATCATAGGCCTGATTGATTGAAATCTTTATTGTCCCTGAAGGGCAATTTGGTTTGCAACAGCCATTGACGCAATCAAACACATAAAAACAATAAAATGAAATAAATAAATACAATCAACATGTAGATGTCACAATGAAAGTGTAACAGAATGCCATGTTTACAGTTGATTCAAATATTTAACTGCTAATGGCACAAACGACCTCAGGTATCGGTTAGATCTTGCCCTCCTAGAAAAGGCCAACCTTCTCCCTGATGGCAGGAGCTGAAACTCTGTATGGAGAGGAAACTGAGGGTCTACCAGGATGGCGCTTGCCCTCCGAGTACATCTAACCTGGTAGACCTGGCTGAGATCATCTTTGGGCACTGTTTGACACCACTTCCCATCCTGTTTTAGCTGAGATTGCCAAACCAACAGATACGTGCAAATGTGATTATAGACTCGGTCAATGACGAATGAGTGAGCTATCAAAGTGAAAACTCCTCAGTTTCTTTAGATAAAAACTTGTTATGTCTTTGATTGACCTTGTTACAGATTCTATTTGGTCAATTCATCGTCCAGTATAGTGCTCAAGTACTTATACTGGCTTACTGTCTCCACTGCCGACTCCTTTATAATAGTCGGTGGCAGAGCAGGTGGGCTCCTACGGAAGTCAAACTGCATGTGTTTTTTCTTAACAACATTGACTTGTAGGAATGACTCCTTGCACCTTTCAATAAAATTGTCCAAAACAGGACCATGGCCCACCTCATGGTCCTGCAGTACACTAAGTATCACTGAATCATCAGCATCTTTTGTGATGGATGATGACTCAAATGTACTGCAGCAGCAATTAGTGTACAGTGCAAATAAAAATGGTGACAAGACACACCTTGGGGTGATCCAGTGGAGCAGAGCATCAGACAAGGTGCCATTTACACGGCGTCCCGGTCAGCCAGCCGACCTACCAACATATCGTAGCGATATCTATGTCAGCAATTTCCGAGAGCCACCAACAAGACTATGGGGCTGAGCTGGTGATACAAGTCTGCATCAATATATTGATACTTGCCAATAAGGAAATATAAGATATAGACGATGTCAAAGGATTTTAGGATTTAGGAGCAGTGACCATTCCAGGCTCTTCCTCATGTACACCTGATATGTAATGTACTGTAATGTAATGTTCTTTATTTATACAGCCCTTTACAACATATCATCTGAATACCCTCTGGCCTGTAACCCTAGCCGGTAATTTATTCCAAATTGTACCGTGAGCGACCTCAGAAGATTCAGGGTGAGTATGGCAGACTTTCATCTCTCCGTCCCTGATGAATCGTGAGATCCCATCAGACTGGAGCAGCTCAGCCCGTCGTCACGTCCCTCATGTCTGTCCCTTTTCATTTGAAATCGCATCACAATGGAAGACAGATTGGAAATGTTAAATGTAAATGTCTGGACTGAGTTCTGCCTCAAACTAAATGATTGGCCACTTGCATCATCTAAGGAAATAAAGTGGAATGTTTAGAGAAAAGCAGCCATATGGACGTCGGATGGATGTTTTGTATAAACGCAGTGTTAACAAAGCCCAAGCCAGGGTCAGTCTGTCACTGTGTCTCTGGGCCTCGTGCTGGCCGTCACGCCCCGCTGCTCCCACAGACGTCCAACAGCCACACACAAACAAGGAACACACACACACACTCGTTCACATACACACTGCTAAGCCAACTGCCCATGACATGAACACTATCCCGAGCTCACAGGGCGCCACTTAAAGGCTCCCACTTTGAAAACTGACACCACTTGGCAGCAGCGCCAAACAAAAGGTGGCGGGTTCGTGTGTGTATGTGTGTGTGTGTGAGTGCATGTGTGATTAAACTTCTCCAGCACAAGCCGCACGCCTCTCCACACCTCGAGCCTCCACTTGCTTCCCGCACAACAAACGCCACCGTCCACGTCTCCAATAAATTCCGCTCAGTGGCGAGCATAGACTTTTTGAAGGGCACGGGTGAAAAGACAAAAAAAGGGCACCTACACGTTTTGGCCACCCAAGAGGTCAGTTTAGCATGTTTTGCCAATCAGGGGGACACGCATTTTTGTGTCCAAAGAGTGTCCAGCCCCCCCCCCCCCCACTGCACACCGGTGTCTATTTTGGACCCCCCACTCAACCTTGAGATGTGACATTTTCCCGCCCACCTCCATCGGCCGGCTGTGCGTGTGTCCAAGTGCCGATCCTGAGAAGTAAAAGAGGCCCAACACAACCACACGGTTAAATGTGGCGTGTCACACATTCCTGGCAGATTATCAGGCATGCTTTTAGAGCCGGCGTCTTCCGGCAAAAACAAGGACGCGTCGCCCGGAGGGTTAATGTAATAATAGGAACCGTGTGACCGTTAAACCAAATTAGGACTCGTCACCGGGCCGCTTGTATGGTAACGTTAGAACCTGTCGGGGTGCCAGCGGTGCAGACAGGTGAGTCTGTTCCTACTAAAGTATGTTGTTCTATTTTCTGCCGGGGCGAGATTGTTGGAAAGGGCTGACAAGGCGCCAAATGATTTATTAATATAATGATGATTATTTTTTAAAACCCTGCTAAAAACACACTTGCACCATAAGGCCTCTGAATCCCATTATAACCTTGATGATGTGTCTTTTTCCTGCCTTCTGCATCTCTCGCTCCCTCTCCCTCCCTCTTTTCCCTTCCATATTCTCCCTCCCTCTCTCCTTCTCATGTGATATAGGTCTATAGGTCTTACATTCAGGCAGAAACTCACCATGTGAAGTTTTTTAGTTGCTTACAGTTTGTTGCTTTTTGTTTGTACTTTGACAAGCAGAACTTGTTATCTGTGGAGCGCAGCAAAGCTTGTACCAAAACCTGGTGTTAAATGATTAAATTGGTACCATCTTTGTCGTGCTAAATGGGGCCTGGGACGACATTACTAGAGAATGTCATATTGACTTTAACATTCATTTTGAAAAGAGAAGGAGAACAGAAGGAGGGAGAGAGAGAGAGAGAGAGAGAGAGAGAGAGAGAGAGAGAGAGAGAGAGAGAGAGAGAGAGAGAGATTTGACTTGTGTGTTGCGAACATTGAAATGTTCATTGAAACAAACATTGAAATGTTCGCAACACACAAGTCAAATCTCTCTCTCTCTCTCTCTCTGGGCGAGGACACGCCCCCCCCCCCTTTTTAAAAATAACCGAAGCACTCAAAAGCTGATACACTCACTGCCACAAGGACAAGTGTTTTGAGCCTAATGAAACACGAGCAATCCTTCAAGAGATAAATACATAAAAAATGAGCCAATGAATGTTTTCAGTTTGAAGCTCGTAGCTCTGCTTTCGTTGACCTCAAGTAACACTAAGTAAGCCAGCACTGATATACCTGATTTATCTATATCATGGCGTAAATTACTGATGAATCTGTTTGTGTTCAGTTTGTGACTCTGCTCTGTAATCCAGGCTGAAAGGGTCAGGGGTGACGCCCGAGGTGCACGCCGCTCACGCCGCTCACGCCGCTCGCGCCGCCCGCGCCGCGCACACATTGACTGTTGGTGACTGACTCGGAGCGTTCTCGCCGTTTGATCCTGATCAGTCGACTCAGCTCAGGTTTATTTGTAGATCACCTCAACTTCCCTGCAAGCTCCAAGGAGAACCGCAACAGAAGGGAGACGGACTAGAAGAATAACGATAATAACTACAACTGTCTGTGAAAAAGATTTGTTGATGATCATGCAACTTTAACTGTAGTACTTTTACATGACATTGACGATAATTGCGCAATAATCAATGACTCTACTTTACAGTCAAAACAAATTATACAAATGGATTTGATGAGGTTAGTGTTACAGCAATCACCAATTACTGGTTAGTTTAGATTCTCATATTAATATTTATGTATTGATTCATCCAGTTCATCTAATTACCAGCTTGCAGGCTCGAAATAGGGAAGCATTTATGTCAATGTGCTGCAACAACATGTTGCTGTAAACTGATACAGTGAGCCGGAGTAAACAATGCTCCAGAGACATGATACATGATAAGTGTGTGTGTATGTCTGTGTGTGTGTGTGGGGTGTTAAGTAGTGGCTGCATCAGCTTGTTTCTTCCGATGTCGATCTATTGACCAAATGATGATATGATACTAGCAATTGTCATTCCAAGACTTTAGCTAAGACATGAAGGTGTTCAACTTGATGATTCTAAAAATAATAAATAATAAATGATGATGATCCTCGATCTCGAGTGACCAGAGGTGTGAAAAGTATTTACATTCATTACTCAGGTAGAAGTATAAATACTAGGGCTTTAAAAGACGTCTTAAGACACTGAAGTATCAGCTACTTAAAGTATCAAAGTAAAAGTAATTTAAGGGGAAAAAATGCCATAAAGGACCAAAGCTTAGGCGGCACCACAGGCTCCTATAGAGCACTAACGAGCCCACCTCCCCAAAAACACATGTTTATAGAGGCCATATTACTACTATAATATTATATTAACATGTTTCAGCCACATTGATGTTCATTGACAATGAAGGCATTTTAGTACAATGCAAATACATGAAAAAGCCAAATGGAAGATATGATGACTAGTTGCCTATAAGTATTATAATGGTGCAAAAAGTCAAACTTCAGAGGCAGTTTATCAACAGCCTTTATTGGAATGTAAATGTCCATCCAAGCTGAGCTGCAGGGAATTGTTGAGGGCAATGGATGGAAAAGAACAAAACTGGATGACAAAATGTGTCGCTGAGTCTCAATGAGCCTGCTGTGGTTGGCAGGTTGCACAGTGAGTAACAAGGCTATTTTTAAAATGCAAGGATTAGAAAGTATACATACTTCAAATTTTAACTTAAAGCGATTCTTACCTTTCTGGCATGTCACTCAGCACTTAGTTAAAATTTGAACATCAACAACTCCTCCCTCCAAAGTCCCCCCCCCCCGCCTGAGCTCTGACGCTCCCCAGCCCTGCATCACCGCATCATGGCCACATCATAAACGGTCCCCACTTATGCACTATTTTATATTGATGGTCAGAGGTTTCAGAAGTTTTTTAGCCAAAATTCAGTCTTGTTTCTGAATGTCAGCCAATCAAAACGTCGCTTTAGTGAGTGTAAACATCAACACGCTGATTTTGTGTCTGTACCTTTAAATGCTGATTAGTTCTGCCTGGCCACGCCCACTCCCCCTCTCGGGGAGAGGATGCGGATGCTGCTACGCTGGGGTAACCATGCGCTGGCGTAACCATGCCCTCTTTTCTGTGGAGTTACGGCTATGGCTGGTGTTCAACCTTACCAGTTTGAACCCGAATCTGTGGCTGCAGCAGGACGTTTCTAAATGGTTAGTTACAACAAACAGACTTTTCTGCTCTTTGCTGCAGCCAACAACATAGCACTTAGCGTGCGTCGCTCGGGAGCTCGCCACGGTCGTTACCCAGAGTGTGCAACGAGGAGCAATGGCGTTACCGCTCGGTAACTGTAGAGGGCGGGCTCATCTATCCCAGGGGGGCGGCTCGCAGGCTCCACTACCGGGGGGAGGGGCTTATAGCCTGTTCCTATGTCAGGAGCACACATTCCCACAAAATTGGAGCTAGCAAGTTAGGGAGGTAACAGAATGTTCTCATTTTTGGGCAACGGACTCAGGCTATGAGGACACATATGACCAATAGAAAACCTTTACAAAGGGAATTTTTCATATGTGGGGACCTTTAAGTGAAGCGGAGCGGCTGCATCATAAAGCGGCGGGGAGCAGCCGATTCACTGGCCGGCGGCATGTTTATGATGCGGCCGATCAGTTCTGGCCATCGACTGACTGGCCATCTGGACGTTGTGGAGAAACTGACGGACGGCCGGCAGCCGCCACGCAGCGAGTGCGGACTGGCCACGGGGAGTTTCGTGAGTTTTCTCTGGTCCGCTACGGCCAGAGAAAAAAAACAAAACATTTTGGGTGCAGTTGTTTATGTCTGGCGTAGTGTTTCCCATATATTCTTGTGGCGATTGAGCACTTCGCAGTTGGCATTAACTTCACAGAAACTCTGCGACCATCTCATCTCTTTTTAGCTCCGGATGAAGCTGCACAAGCCTCCTCCATCGCTGGAAAGCAGAGCCGATGATGACTCGTGTCTTGCCTCTTGCCGCATCAAGATCTTTTTTAGGGAAGCTTTGTGTGAAATCCTCTTCTTTATGATGACAGCGTTGTGTGTGTGTCGGGGCAGCTGGGGGGGAAGTGGTGGCTCGCCTTGCTCACTCATGGTCAGTTCTTGCTCTCTCTCACAGGCTGCCCTGACGCTCCGGCATTTTATTGTGCTATACGCTCATTAGGAGAGTTTTAAGATTACAAAAGAAAAGTGTAAAAATGCCACATAAGTAAGAATTGTTTCAAGGTATCAAAGTTATTATCATTATTATTTTTCAGACCCAAGGGGATCCATAGCAGAGAGTAAAAAATAAGAATGAGACAGATGTTCCACAATGTCCAATGTCTAACTTACAGACATGTTCGCCATTGGTTCCACTGTCTGGAAGAAAATCTGACAGAACTGCGTGCAGGGTTTACCAGAACATTGATTAAGTCGTTTTCTGATCCAGATAAATCCAAACATCAGGTTACGTACAACAGCAGAGCAGGTAGGTAACCCAGCACTAACAAACAGCTGGCTTTCACTGGAGCTTCTTGGGGTTCTGATGTTCAGATGTTACATTCCTCCATCTCACTCTCACTCCCTGATGCGAGTACCAATAGACCAAGATACTAATTACAAAACCAAAACCCCATTTTTAGACAATTTTAAAAATAATTTCTCACGATTAACACGATCGAATGCTTTGGAAGCATCAATGAAGCACATGAATATTGTAGTGTTTTGCATGAAGTATTTGTACTTCGTCACTTCACACCTCTGAGAGTGACACAAAATGTGTATGCGCTGTTCCACTACTCCATGAATTGATGACAGCTCCTTTACTTCCTGCCTTTCGCTATTGGACACACTGATTAAACCAGGTGTCTCTGACTGCAGAAACACGGACACCTGGATTAATCTGTGTGTCCAACAACGAAAGGCAGGAAATAAGGAGCTGTAGACAAAAGGAGACAGTTCAGGAGGCAGCGGAGTTGTTCAAAAGTTCAAAAAATGTAATCTGATGTAGAACCAAGATTTTGGTTTCCTCATAACTCCACACGTCCATTGAGTTGCTCCCATTGGTATCACCAAGCCTCCTCCACCAGCAGAGCGGAAGCAGCTGATCAGGCATGTGAGTGAAATGGCTGCCATTTTTAAATCCACCTTTTCTAACGCTATAAATCAACATTTGCATAAAACACACGGACACAATAAGTTAATAATTCATGAGTTATCTTTGCTCCATCGGACCATTACATTAGCTAGTTTCATGCCCAACTTGGAAACTAATTTAGAAACGGATAAACCACAGCTTGTGTCTTTGGAAGCTCCTTTATTACGGGAATCCTGCTTCATCCAACTCTGTCGCTTCCATTTACCCGCACTGTCAGAATCCATTTTGTTCACATTTCAGACATGACGACGTCTCACCAATCACCTTTGTGCCCACTCTCTTGGAGCCAATCAACTCCCTGATGCTGACCTTTAAATATCACGCACGGCGTCTCCACTGTTCTTTTCTTCACATGTGCGCAAAACCCACCTCCTCCAAATCTCCCCGACCGGGTCCGTGCAGCCCACCCTCCTCCAGCCGCCGCTAATTCTGTCGGAGGCTCATTTGAGAGGTTCCATCTCCATCTACTGGCTCCACTCCACCACCATTCTGGATCCCAGGGGGATTTCACTTACCTCGTCCTCTGAGTCCGCGCTCATAACGTTACATCCTGATGATGGCGGCCTAATTTCCACACTTCATGTCATTCTATCAGAAAACACCCTATTACTCATTGCCACTTGCTCTCTCATCACTGAAACAGCCGCTGTCAGGGGTTACGCTGAAATGGGAGGATATTTCTGGCCAGAGAAGATGTTCATTTACTAGCAGGAAAAAGTCACAAATGGATTTTAACTCAACTTCAGATTTTTAAATGATGAATTTAAATCAGGTAAGATGAGTGCCCCCCCGGAGCAGTGAACATCATGATGCAATTTTTAGTGTCGGTTTGACGTACTCCAAAATATCATTCATTCTAAAACTACTTTCTTTCTTACTCAGTTTTGTATTCCAGTAATCTCCCAATTTATGTGATTTTCATGCTTATTATTGTTATTGTCGTCCACTCGCCCGTGTTGGAAGTTCCTCTGGAAAGATGATCGAACATTTATGGACCCAACATGTGATACCGAGCATGTGTGAAAAAAACGCTCCGTCGTCTCTCCAGAGGCCTCTGCACTGCTGCCACCTTCACTCAAAAAGAAAAACAAATCTTAGCAGCTTGTCCACGGACGTTTAAACACATAAAAAACAAACCTCTATCCAAACACACACACATATATAAGTACTGTTGTCATCAACGCATGTTCAAGCATCATATGCGATCAACAACTTTTCCAGCATCTTGCAATCCAAACTATACCTCTTGATCTCTCAAATGCAAATAAGGTAGTGACTAATTTCACTTCATTTCCACACATTTGAAAAGGGGATTGTTTCACTAACCCGTGCGGCAGCCTGCATCTCCTCTGTACTCCTTTGAACCTGCCACCACCTGCTACGCCCTGTGAAGCGATAATCCTGCTACTTCATTGATGGAGACCATCACAAAGGCCTTATGGGCCTTTTTGTAGCCAGATTGTGTCTGACACGAGGAATACGTTTGACTCATAGCATAAAACATGATCATCACTACATAAACTAGTTATATTATGGATGAATCCAGTTCCTCCCTTCGGTGAAAACAATCCCCTCAGAAACTGGACACCACTCGACTGCCGCTATGTCATCAGACGTTGTCGCTAACTGGCTGCTATGTCAGCAGAAGCCACACAAACAAACAGTCAACATGCCAATGGCAATAGTTAGGTACGACAAGGTGCAGAACATAAGAAGAAGAAGATATCTTAGACACACCCGAGTGCTGCTGGACCAGTTTTGGGTATGTTTATATTGGAAAAAAGACGTTTTGTTGTAATGAACGAGCTAATCAATGCTAGCTAACGAGCGTAGTGGATTTAGGAGTCAAACTTTGGTGTGTTTATGAGCATTTCAGAGGTAAACACCTATGGTTTGACCTATTACCATCCCCGGTTGGTAGTGTGCTCCTGGAAAATCTTTGTTTCAAATGCTGTTAGGCCCCGCCCCTCAGCCCGACCCCTCCATCCAAAGGATAATTGGGAGACGCTGACCACTCAGGTGAACGCACACAATGAAGAGGAAAGGCTAAGGGGGGAATTGGGATTGAATAAAGTAAGAATGAAACCAGCTGAGAAGTCCACACCAACATGACACCATCAGAGAGTGAATTCAGGATATGTCTGATGAGCAGCAGGAATTAAAAAAGTGATAGTAAATAATTAAATCCTGACATCCAGAAACGAAGATTAATGCTGCAATTAAAGCAAACTGCAAAGATTACTTGACTGTCAATCACTCATAAAAAATTACATTTACTAAATGAATTCAAATGAATAAGTGATAATGAAGCTGCACTTTGTTTCTCATATTAATTGGGCAGTAGTTGTATTTGAATCATTTATAAGTGCTGGCGTCCCATTGGTGCGCCCATGGCTGTGTTTGTCTTCAAGCTCCTGATGAATCATTACCTCATTGATGTCTCCACAAACAAACCTTCACACATGCCTGCCTGGAGCTGATGTTACACACCTGTGGTTGGTGCGGGGAATAATTATTGTCACTTTGTAACACTGACGACGTTTTCATGCAGTCAATATTGGGGTTAAGGTCTATATTCCGGTTACTGGACTATTGGGATAAACCCATTTCCATGGGTGAGCAAACAGGGTTATTCCTGTGTACATGGCCATTGTAATCAATTGGGATATCCTCAGTAGGCGATCTGTTTTTTGTTTTTTTTAACAAGGGGGACGCTCCTTATTTGGCCATGTTTACAAGTAGTTCCCGGACTCCAAAGATCAAGATTCATGACCAAAAGAACATGCGCACAACACAAATTCATATTCAAATATTTGGCTTAGAAAAGTCGTAAGCCGGGGTAACATTCAGGTTTTACAAAAATTCATTCTGGAAACACTGAACAGCATAAAGATAATTGCTAATTGCCCACTGTTTTCTTTTAGTAACTAACTACATATGTGAAGGTTTCAGATACTGTTAAACAATCAATACTAGTTCCAATAATAGTAGTTTCTTCTTCTTCTGTCTGTCGAACGTCGAATGATGGTGGACAGCAAGGGACAAATTTGAAATACCAAGTGCAAATGCAATTATATAGCGGTCTGCAGTTTTTTTACCCATCAAAACATATTTTTACAAGCATTTTGTGAGTGCTAATTTTAAACCCTATTGGTCTTTACATGGCTGCGCGCAATTGTGGTATTGCTAATATTCTAGTAAGGGTAGATAGTGTGTCAGTGCCAGTGTGCTCTGCAGAGTGGACCATTCCCAGTCCAACTCGGCGGCTGTGTGATGATGGATGCTAAAGCCTGAGCGTGGACTCACTCCTGATGGGGATGATGAGCTGCGGGATGACGGGGAGGATCTTGGGTCCTCCGTGGTCCAGCATGTCATGGATTCCCTGGCAGGCGAAGAACTCGTAGGGATGAGTGGTCTCGCACAGGCCGTCGAAGAACAGCGGCAGGTAGTGGTGGTAGTCCAGCTTCTCAATGTCCACCTGAGGAGAGAAGATTTACCAGATTACATTTACATCTCGGGTGCGATGAGCTGCTGGTTTTATGCGCAGTGACCAACGCTGAGAGGTGACAGAGCTTCACACACTCAGACGACGGCCTTTGCTAATGGAGACTCCGTCTGGTAAACTTTCATGAGTCAGTGTTTTTTCTCAGATTCAAGTCTTTACCACAAATGTGAGGAGATGTGAAGGACATGAGTGGAGAGCCGATTGAGCTGTGTTAGTTAACTGATTAACTAGTGCTCAGTGCTCTTGCCTTGGGTAGGTAGGGTCCACATAGTTCACTAGTAAAAGGCAGTATAGGCTTGAACTAGTTAACGAGGCATCATTTTGGCCTGAAGTAACTAGTAAACACTTAGGGTCCACATAATTCATTACCAGAGGTGGGCAGAGTAGCCAAACTTCGTACTCAAGTAAGAGTACTGTTACTTTAGAAAAATATCCCTCAAGTTGAAGTAAAAAGTAGTCATCTAAAAAATTACTTGAGTAAGAGTAAAAAACTACTACTACTCAGGTAGTGAGTAACTGTAATCTCTGATTTTTTTTTCTTAAGTGCATGAATTCAATCAGACAGACAAAAATAATTTTAGAATAGAATTGCACAATCAGGTAAAGCCTTTAATTAAAATGATAATAAATTAAATCTTTATATTAAAAAAAACATAAATTAGCTGTTCTTTTGCAACGTGTGTAAGCTAAACATTCTTCGTTATGAGGCCACGGGGGTTCCTCCTCCTCCTCCTAAGCTACTCTTACTCCAATAAATTGTAATGTAGTGGAGTAAGAGTAGCGTTTCTTCTTCACAAACATACTTACAGTGATGGTTCAACATTTTTGAAAATTGGCCTATTGCTGTAATCTCTATGGTAATATAGGCACATTGACTTTACTCGTCAGTGCCCGTTGTTTTGAGAACGGAGGGGGAAAGTGAGCCGCTGCTCAGCGCTTTACATGGAAGTGAACGGTGCAGCCCCTCTCGATCTCTTCAAAACTAATGAAATACACCATCAAATGACTCCAAAACGCTCTTGTGGACAACTTGTAGCTCGCACATTCACCACTCTGTGAAAAATGTATGTCATATTACAAGACAGAGTTGTTTTTAAGCTGAATGCACAGCCGGAACTACATTCCAGACATACAGTGCTTGCCTGACGGAGTGATTCCGAAGAAAGTAGTTCTGAGTATTTGTGTCATGTGTCCTAATTTTACATAATTGTACATCCGTACATTCATCTCCATGTAAAGCGCTGAGCAGCGGCTCGCTTCCCCCCTGTTTTTAAAACAATGGGCACTGACAAGTAAAGTACATGTACCTACCCATATGACAATAGGGATTACAGCAATAGGCCCATTTTCAAAAATGTTGAACTGTCCCTTTAAGTAAAAGTAAAAAGTATTGTGTAATAAAGTCACACATAGAAGCACAATTTATCCAAAAATGACTCAAGTAAATGTAACAGAGTAAATGCAACCCGTTACTACCCACCTCTGTTCATTACTAAGGGCATTATGGGCTTGAACTAGTTAATGAGTGAGCACTTTGGCCTGATATAGTTAACTAGTAAACACTTAGGGTCCACATAGTTTACTAGTAAGGACATTATAGGCTTAAACTATTTAACTAGTGGGCATTTTGGCCTGAACTTGTTGGCTTGATCGAGGCTCAGTGGCTCCACAGACATCCGGAGATGAGGACGTTCCCCGACATGCCACCAGAGATAGAAGGAGAGATCCACAATGTTTGCAAAGAAATCACTCATTTCCCCAAAGCTCCCTTTCAGTCTCTGCATGCTGCCTTTGTTTGTCTTTTGTTTGCCCAATACCTAAGGCAAGAGCTTCTCTCGCAGCCATTTTTAACTCCTACAGTAAACAAATGCATCTACATATGACACACACACACACACACACACAGACACAAAGGCTGTGTGCAGCTGCTAAAGGGATCATAACACACGGACATGTGGCATCTTGTGGGACGGCATGTTAACACCTGTTTACACCATTTACAGGACAGCACACACACACACACACACACACAAACACACAAACACACACACACAATTGGGTGGTAGAGGAAGACGTTCGTTCGGCTACAGGCCACAGGCAGGCTTTGATGTTGTTTGGCTGTGTGTGTGGGTAGAGTGTGACACATTCAAGTGAAGTCTTTCATGTGTGTGAAACCATCAGAGGAAAGCCGCTCAGGCACACTGGGCTGGAACGAACAGCTGACCCAGTGGAGGCTGTCCTTGAGCCCAGCCTGTGTGCATGTGTGTGTGTGTGTGTGTGTGTGTGTGTGTGTGTGTGTGTGTGTGTGTGTGCCTGCGTGTGTGTCTGTGTGTGTGAGCTCAGAAAATCATCTGAAATGTTAAATGCTCACGCAATAGCAGCATGTGATGGATCTAGTTACAGAGTGTGTATTTATAACAGGCGTATCAGCTGCAACGCTGCATCCCAATGGCACTATTGTTGAGCGAGAGGTCAAAAGGTCGAATGGGGTGATACTGTTTTTCGTGTAATGAAAGGTAATCCCTCTGGTGCAAAGGCAAATAGCTCCCAGCAGCCGCTAGTCCTTGAGGACAGCTGAAGCCATGAGGAGACACTGTTGTCAACACGAACACATACATACAAAACACACACACACACACACACACACACACACACACACATACACAAGCTCTCCAGTGGGTCACGCGGGTCTGTGCTGAAATGTCACCGAGGCGATGACGCGCTGCGCTTTCAAGTCCGCAATCCTCACTCAGCCCGAGACTTCAAAGCAGAGCAGACCCCCCCACCCCTGCCCCAACACACACTCATCCACACACACACCTCCCTGACACATGCCTCTCCCCAGGGTAAACACAGAGACAAAGACAGAGCGAAATAAAAGATGGAGAGATGGCAAGATGGCGACAGAGACGGAGGGGCTCCCTTCGGTGGCGCACACACACACTAGGCTGATTGCTCGAAGGCAATTTGCTGGCCAACCTTGACCTTTCCCTGCACCTGGTCAAGATCATCGTTGTGAGTCAGGCGGCTGGGGGGGTGGGGGGGGGGGGGCAAAAGCAAACACGAGTCCAGAGACAAGAGGGGGGGCCAGATGACACCGCAGCCGGCCCGGTGGCACCTGCCGGCGCTCTGGGATACGTCACGCCGCCAGATAGCCAGAGACGACAAACACAGCAAACCTCTGCAGCAGATATCAACCTTTCATGTTACTCATCATCAACAACCGCCGGCATCCACGATTGTTTCAGGACGCATCTTGAGAAAGAAGAAAGAGAAATAATTCAGAGAAATAATTCAAACGTTCGGAAACGTTATTTCAGGAAATCCTTTCTCCCCTTTTATCATAATTATGTGTACTAATAATGTGTAGGTAACCCCCCCCCAAAAAATGTGACAAAATCCACTACAGGAGAATGGGGGGAGCAGGGGACTTCGACACATTTTTTGGAGGGGGTTACCAACACATTTAGCTGTGTTGCGCATTCCATGAATACAGGATCCTTACAAGTTGTACCTTGTTGTAAAGGTGAATAATCAGGCTTTGCAACCATATGAAAAACAACACCAATTGGTATTATTAAAGGGGAGAAAAGATTGACTGAATAACATTTCTGAACTTTCTTTGAAAGGTTTATATCATTGACATTATGTACAATAATAATCAGAGTCAGTGTTACAATCCAATAAAGTGTCCACATTCATACACCACATAGTTATGATTTGATTATTGATCAAGATCCATGTATATTTACCTGATTAATATTTGTACCAAGGCCGGCCCAAGCCTCCATGGGGCCCTAAGCAAAATTTGAAATTGCCGGCCTCTATGACTGCCAATAATACTGGTTTTTGGTTATTTATACACCTACCATATTCAAAGTGATATTAGATCGAGTGTGATAGCAAATGTCATTGGGCCATGTACAACTAGCTGAATAAACCAAGCATTTACTGTGAACACAATCTGCTTCATAGTTTTTCTTGTTTTAAATGAACTTCTACAGTGAACAAAAATAGCATGAAATATATATCAAACAATTACCTAAATAATTGTGTTAAAGAATAGATACAACTGAATCAAGGTAACAAAATAGTTATAAATGAAACACTATAATGAATAATAAGATCTGAAAACGAAAAAAATGAATGAATGAAAGAATGAATGAAAAAATGTGCTAAAGCTTCTGTGAAAAAACATAAGTAAAGACATTTGGGTTTTATGTAGCTTAGAACCTGTTTTGGGGTTTTTGGAAGCACAGTAATTTATAACATCAGTAAAAGAAATCTGATGGCTGACTTTATGGTTTATTACTGCCAGTCCACTCAGTCTTTCTTGTGCCACGGAAGATCTCGATCGTTCTTTATTAATTTGAGCTTGCAAAATCTCCGCTTTGCAGAAGTTGTTCACATAATATTGTGTTTCTGCACAGGAAAATATAGGATTTTTGGATCATCATCACTCCCACATATATAAAATTATTAATTATATTTATTATTTTTTCTTGGGGGCCCCCTAGAGGCCAGTGGGCCCTAAGTAGGTGCTTAGTTGGCTTATGCCTTGGGCCGGCGCTTATAAGTACCAACATAAAGAGTGTGGTGTCGACTGTGACGTCGCCTCAAATGTCGCACTCTGTTATTTTTTTTGTTGGACCCATCAACGGCCCAGCCTGCCTTTTCCTACCACTGACATCTTCTGATTATCCTCTCTGTCTGTGGCTCAAATTGCAATGACGACCTGATGGCATCTGTCACTTAAATGTCACTAAAGGTTGTATTGAAAGATTGCTTTAAAAGAAAAGTTCAGGATCTGCCTGCACTGACTTTTAATGGCGGCTCACAGAGCTCATATCCTTCCCCTTCACAAAGATTGGTGAGAATCAACTGGTAGTTTTTGCAGAAAATAATGATCATGATAATGATGAGATATCATGATGGAATGGTGATACGAACTGAGGGAAAATAGTACCACGTGATTACGAGGTTGGACTTTTTCAAGGCAAAGAATTTGTGATGCAAATGTATTACTCCTTTGAATGCATGTTGTTTTGTGGAGCAAAACGCTTCATCCGTGTGATCCCAGCAGTGAAACGGAACTACTTTCTGCAACACCATAACATGGCCGAAACTCCGCTCACAGGACGCAGTGAGGGAAAAGTTACTGCTGATGAACAACACTGATGGTGAGGAGCTCATGCAACTTCATGTCAAAGAATCCCAACTATCCCTTTAACCCTTAAGAGTTCCTTGAAAAAACTTTCTCAATCGTCCCTCAGGACAAAAAAAGACCCCTCCCTAAAAGCTGCTGTAAAAAAACCCATACTAATATTTTTTTTCCACTTCAAATGAGTCAGTCTTTTTAAACTACTTCAGCTTGAGGTGTATATATCAAATATCAATTATTTGGGGGGGATTTTAACCCTCTAAATGCCAGTTTGTTTATGTAACTCCACAGTATTTTAATCGAAAATAAAATTCCAAAAACTCAAATATTTTCCATAAAATGCCATTCGTGGAGGATTTATTTATTTTTATTTTTATTGGCGCCTCAGATGGTCAATGATTAGCAGCAACACTGAATTTGAGGCATTCTTATTTTTTCTGCAGTGACAGATTTTTATACCAAACTTTCTTATTAGTTCCTTTGGGACAAAAAGTGTCTCCTTCCAAAAGACTGCTGTGAAAATATCATATATTAATATTTCTCTCCAACTTTAAATTAGTCAGTCTTGTTAATCAGCTTCAGCCTGAAAGACAACTCTTAAGGGTTAACTTTACTAAAATGGCCTTTAGAATGTAATAAAGTTATTGAGTTAAAATGGATTAAAAGGAAACTAATCCCGATTTCCTTCTCGATCCGTGTACCCTTTGTTCTTTTGTTTTTCCGTTTTAAAACCAAATAAAAAAAAACAACTTGGTTTGTCTGTTTTAAAACCAAAATGGAAAAAACGGAAAAACAGAATAACACAAAACGAGCGATTATCAGATTTTCTATTATGTGTTTATTTAACACAATGTGGAAAAAAAATACAACCATAATATTTTTACTCAAGCTTGCTTTGCCTTGACCCTGAAAACCTTCTTCTTCTTCTCCGTTTGAAATGGCAGGGGAGACAACGGCGCATTGCTGCCCCCCGTCAGTGCGTCTGGCAGCTGTCAAAGCGCATTTCATTGCCTGACTTGTGTTAAATAAACACGTAAAAGAAAACTGGATAACGGACAGTTTTGTGTTATTCAGTTTTTCCGTTTTGGTCTTAAAACAGAAAAACCAGGTTGTTTTTTTGTTTTTTTAATTTGTTTTTAAAACGAAAAAACGGGAAAGAGTGAAGGGTACACGGATTCTTCTCCGATAAAAAATGGCCTCATTCTTTTTTGTGTGTGTATTTTTTACCCGTTAAACTCAGTGTCGGTAGATTTTCAGATCTCCAAACACGAGTCTGCCGACCACGTGGTGATCGCGCTGCCGGAGTAACAAGCAAGCGGGCGTTCACAGCGCGTCGGTGCACGAATGCCTCTGAAGTCTGTGATGCTCTTAATCAAAATCACATAAACAATCCACTTAGGGACCGGCTGGAGATCCGGGTTAACGCTGAAGGAGTGGGGACAATCAGCAAACACCTTCGCACACTCACGCACTTACACACACACACACACACACATACACACATATACACAGACACACACGCTTTGCAGGAGAATCTTAATCAGCAGCTGCAGCGAGCGGTAACTCCTGTATCCGCTATCGATTGTCCGCCCAGGTTTGTTTGTCTTTGGGTGCCTCTGGGAATCCCCCCCGAGTCCGGGGAGTCAATGAGAGCCGAGCAAGGAAGGACTATCAAGGAAGTAGCGGCAATTAGCCCCGGGACACCGAGCTGCACGTCTGCTCCGCTCAGCGCCGCAACAGCAGACACGGCAAGGCAAAGCCGCCGAGAGTTGGAGCGGGTCCGAGGAAACACTCCGCTCATTAGGGGGCGGCATCACGGGGGTCCTGACTGCACGGGGGGGCCAGAGGGGCCGCAGCGGCAGGATGGGGAGCGTGACCGTGTTCCCTCAGCCCTGTGGTCGCACATTTCTCAGATTTTTTCCCCAAATTACGCCTTAGGTTCCCACATTTCCAAGATTTTTTTTAAAGTTAGACCGTATGTTCCCATATTTTTAAAGTTGAGAAGAATTTTTCCCAAATAGGTCCTATGTTCAGATTTCCCAGATTTTTCTCAAAATTAGGCCATATTTTCCCATATTTCCAAGATTTCTTTTTTGCAACATTAGGCCTTATGTTCCCACATTTCCGTTTTCAGAATTTTTTTATGAGATTTTATTCCCTATTCTCTCAATTTGGTATCCAATTACACCCAACCTACTCTCCAGTAGCAGTGGACTACAGATGGAATGTAGCTTTTAGATAAATCTGGTTATTGCCATCGCTAACCTTATGTTTACCTGTATAAACCCTGACTCTAAACCCATTTCCTATAAAGTGCTTCCAAAAATCCTGTGGGAGGACGGAGCTAAAATTGAAGGGACATGTAGGAACACAAGACCTCTGGGAACAGAGGGCCGACCCTGCAGGACGCCACTTTAAATACAGTGGGTGAGTGCGAAGGCATGGGTGGGCGGGCGGATGCTTCGGTGGGCGCCGCGTGTGCTCCGATGCGATTGGGCCATTTTTGCAACGACTGTGAGTCATTGATGCTGGCAGAGCTGCGACCAAATCATAAAAATGCAACAGAACAGGATTGGATACAGTGTGAAAGAGAGACGGTGTGTGTGTGTGTGTGTGTGTGTGTGTGTGTGGTGTGTGTGGTGCCCCAGAAGTAATTGCTCTGCTGCTGAGAGAATGAAAATGTTTGAATGTGAGTTGTCTAAATCCTTAAAATATAACTTGTAGCTACTTATCTATTGTAGCTGAGTTTCGAGGGTTAAGCCACATCTTTATATCAAATTCATGTTAATTATGTGAAAACAGCATAACAATTCCACGCTGATTCTCTGCTTTGACTTTTACAGTGAGTGCATGTTTGGGGATTCAGGGTTTCCGGTGTTTGGTGACTGAGCCAGCGTGACTCTCCTGCTGCGACTCACACAGTGACTCACTCACGATCACGGCCAAACAAACATCCGTCGCTTCTCCCTCCAGATGTTCCGGCTGAGAATGTGCACGTTCCCAGAGTGGAATTCATCGATAGGACATTTAGAAAGACGTACACACTGAAGGAGACACGTGCTACAGGGCCCCGGCGTGAACCAACAAGCACTAAAACAACAATGCGCCGCCCAAAAGGAAGTGCCATCAGTCATCAGTGAGGGAACACGGCCGCTCACTCGGTGACGCTGCTGCACTTTGTGAATTTGTCAGAATGTGTCGATGTCAGACACGGCGGCGTTCTCGTCTCTGACAGCCTTGTTTGTCGTTCCTCCCGCTCATACCGGCACCTTTGAGACGTGCCTGCACTCATTTGAACCGTTTTGCTCGAACATGTTTGACATTACCTGATATTTGAACTCATAAGGCTCGAGAAACCGCCGAGCTTCAAATTGGAGTTTTTGCTGTTTCTGTTTGTCTCCAGCTGCTCGAAGCCGCCACACGAAGCAACTGACTGGACGGTTACAGGCTGATGTTTGAGGAGAACCTTCCAGATGTTCCCTAACCAGAGTCAAAGGCTCACACCGAGTCATGGCCGTATATGAGGTTCTGTTATTAGAACTGAAAAAGACCATTTGGACATAAAATGTACTAAAACTGCAAAACTATATTCAAGAAACATAACCATGAGCATATCGTGTTCTGCAGAATATTCTCATATTCTGGTTTTTAAAAAACCTGAACATTCCCCCTGGGTTCCTCCTTTTCTAAGGCGGATATTTGATCATGTATGAATTAGTGTTCTGCACATGTTCTTTTGGCAAGGAATCTTGGTCTTTGGAGTCCAGCACGGCTCCGGTTCCGCCTCCATTTGCCATTTTCTTCATGTTCTCGCCGTTTCATTATCCGCTGTGCTGTTGTTGTTGTTTTGGATCACGGAAGAAGGAGCGGAAATTACACACATTACGTCATGACGTTGACCGTGCGTGGCTGCTTTGATCGGGATATCCCAATTGATTACAATCACCATGGAGACAGGAATAACCCTGTTTGCTCACGCATGGAAAGGCCTTATTCCCCGTGTTTCAGTAACCGGAATATGGAGCTTAACCCCAATGTTGACTGACTGCAAACGTAGCCATTGATGTTAAAAAATAGCAGCCCGAGACTTTTAAGTGAAAATGTGGCTCCACTAGTGATCTCAATGAGGTGCAGCATGGGAATGATCTGTTTTTAGTTATTTTTAATCATTCACCTATTAGATTTTGTTATTGGTTTTCTTTTTGACAGGAGTTATAACGGGTCTGTGATGTCCAGGCTGCAAACTTCTAGCAGAATTATCGGGGCAGCAGTGCAGAGCGAACCAAGGGTGCAGCCTCTACATTTCGAGCCCTTTCCCCCCAAAATATCACACGGGCTTCAGTGGAGGTTTGAGCTCTGACACGAGTCTTTCTGAGAGATTGTTAAAGTAATTTAATTTAGAAGATGAGTTTGCAGTCCTCCTTGGTCAGGTGTTCCCAAACAGCAGGACCCCCGACTGCAAAGCTTCTATCGCCTTCGTATCTGTGCGGTGGAGTGACAAGGAAGGATGCGTCAGAGAATCCCAGCGAGCAGACGGGGACAGAAAGGATGATGAAAGACCCGATAAATGACATCGCAGGTAATCAATCATTGAAATCAGATTGTTCAGGGAAAATATCTCACAGTTTCAGAGAGTGCCGTCACTTTGAAACTCAGCATGTCTCCTGCTGGGCCACAGCTGCAGCTCCGGTTGCAAAGGGGAGGGACATTTACCGTAAATTTCAAGTTTCCTGAAAATTTCCAGGGGAATTGTTAGAAGCTTAGGTTTTAGATTAGGAATTTTCAGGGTTTTGTTGCCTGAAGAGAAGATCAACTAAATATCTGGACATTTTTGAATGGGCCTTTTTTGGGAGCTGAGGGAATATCAGGAAAATGTCCTGAACCTTCTTTGATTTGTCACCATTCATGGTTTTTGTTGTTCTGTGAAAGAAACCATGAAAGTTCTACAGTTGTAAAAAACTGATGAGTGTCATTTATAAATGTTGTATCAGACATATTTGCATTTATGTTTGATTATGACAAATATTGATGCCAATATTCATGACAGTTAGACTTATTCAAATATATTGTATTAGACATGTTTGCATACATGTCTGCCTATAACAAAGCAACATGTTTCATATTTATAGATGGACAGGATCAGGTACATGCAGTTCATATCACTGTCCAAAAATTCCCATAGAAAGTTTCCAACTTTGAAAATTCCCGGAATTTTGCACCTCTAGGTGAACCACACACATTTGGCGGGGGAAAAAAAATCATCACCTTGCAGTGTGCAGTCACGCTTTGAATATGAGTACGGAAAAAATAATATTCAGAATTTCTCTGAGGTCACAAAGAGAGGAGCAGGACTGGAATAGTGAGGTGATAAGTGAGGGAAGGAGAGGCGAGTGACTCTCACTATCTCCCCCGACAGCTGTTTCCATCTAACAAGCGTGCAAGTGTGTTCAATTCAAAGCACTAGTAGTCGAGCTCATGGTGTCAATTGAAATGATACCTAACACGTGCTGGATGAGACAATTTCCAGGCTTCAAAGGTGGCTCCAAACCGGCACGCAGGGAGTCATGAATTTCATGTGAACCTACCTCACACACACACACACACATACACACGGCGATGCAAACACACACATGAGATAAAAAGAATGTTTATTTAGGCGAGTGCCGGCGGTCCCAAGTGGTGTGTTGAGGATTAAAAGCAGGAGGGTGTTATTAAAATAACAAACATTATCCACAGTAATTGAAAGCGGGACCCTGTAGACAGAGCTGGAGATGAGATTGTGCGTTTGTTAACACTGCTGGTAAAAGATGGAAAAACGCCCCGATACATCCCTGCTACAATTAACACTCGCCTTCATCACAGAGCCAAACAAAGCCCAGAGTGAACGTCGCTCAACATATAATTGAAAGAATAATGTGAATATAAAGCAACATAAAAGTACTACTCTGAGCAAAGCAATTATTATTAAGTCGGCGTTTCCACAGTTTCCTTGCATAAGTGAGAGACAAGAAGAAAAAAAAAAAAACTTGCTCTCCCACTGAGAACCCGTAAAAATGTATTATAAACAAGAAAGCAAGTAAAAACCAATTAAACTCCCACACACATGCCTCAAAGTTGCCACTGCAATGTCAATAATACATGGCAATGTGGCTGTTTGATGGAATCCTTCAAGTAAATGATGGCATTTCCATTTCTCCGGCAAAGACGCACACTGCCACCACACACAGCAGAGCACAGCACACATCTGCAGCAATTACAGGAGGAAACCAAAGGGGAGGTTCACAGCCGATGTGTGTGTCGTTATAAATAGCACATAACACGTGTGTCAGACATCAGTGTTTGGAGCCGCAGAAAAATATAGACTCACTCGTCATAGCAGCCATGGCCTCAAAAAGGAGTCTTTTCATTTGCATTGACTTGGACTAAAACTAAATAAATAAAAAGTTCAAATGAATGTAGTGTGAAAAGCAAAAAATGGCATGGGATAAATGTACAGGACAACCGGAAATATCCAGTTTCCTGTACATTTTAGAGACACATGTCTGCAGACTTTTTTGTAGACCTTATTGAGATCGTGGAGATGGTAAAATGTAAAAATAATAATAA
>CAESWR010000101.1:344043-359029 GCA_903171835.1 Mullus surmuletus | reverse complement strand
TGAAAAAAATTAATCATTACACGTGAAACATAGTTACTTTTTTTTTTTTTAAGTAATGCCTTCCTTTACTTTGCTACTCGCTGCGTAAAGTAATTAGTTACACTACTAGCTACATTATTTTTGGATTACTCAATGATATCACCTGAGATATCCCTCACCCATATCCCATACATAATTGCCAATGAACACTATAAAATCAAACAATATGCCAAAATCAACATGAATCTTTATTCTAAAAAGTAGTGTGCAAATTTCCATCTCTGAAAAGATGTTTCAATTTCCGTCCCGTCACCTTCCTCTTCTTCTTCAGCCTAGTTTATACTCCTGTGTTGTGTCGCCCCGTGGCCTCGGCGTGGGTGTGTGTGTGTACGCCCCACCATACTACCGCGAGTTGGAGACTCTAGAGTGGATATTAGGCGACTGTGGAAGCTCGGAAACTGGTCAGGAAGGCTGGCAAAGATCGGCAACACGTTAACATCAGAGCAGCAACACTGAACAATGAGGGGGGGGGGGGGGGGGGCTGTTGGAGCTTATTAGTCAATTTAAGTTAACCATCGGATGTTTTTAATGTCTTCTTTGTCTCCTCAAGTCAAGGCCACATGTCACGTAAAGAAACGAAAGTAACGAGATGTTGTTTTTAATTCCTAACTGTAATCATATTACCGATGTTATCAACAGTAATGTATTACATTCCTGCGTTCCGGGCGAATGTAATCTGATTCCTGTAGCGCGTTACCCCCAACACTGTTAGTGACTGCATTTGAACACAGCCAGTGCATCTCTGGAAACTCAGCGCACGCCGGCACGTCTCCAAATCCCTCCACGTTATCATCTGCTGCTTTGACCAAACACACCAACACACTTCAGGCACTTCAGAGTCTCCTGGTAACCCAACGTGAATGTTTCAGTCAAAGGGAAAAGCCCGAAGCATTGAGAAGTTAACATGCATAAGTAAATTATACGATTAAAAGGATGATGCGATTTCAACGAATGGCAACTGGACAAAATCGGCTCAAGCGGATGAAGCGATACAATCTAAAGCCCCCAAAAGAGCCAGTAAATGGACCTGGAGGTGGGATTTGTTTTCGTTCCAGTGTTCTGGTCTCTGGTAAAATCCAGATTTTAATGTTGTTTTTTTTCCTCCTGAGCCACTTTGATCAGCGAGGCAGCCGGGGAGAATGTCTGTGCGACTATCTAAAAATAAATCACAGCGGCGGTGCGTCGCCATTATCAATTCAACAAGTGAGGCTCATTCGGAGCGTGATGCCGAGCTCGGAGCTTTGAGCTGGGAAAACCAGCAGCGGCGTGGCAGGAGGCGGCGGCGGGAATGGCGGCAGCGGCGAGTGTCTGTCACTACATCCGGCTCCAAACAGGACGTTGATTTCATTGAGTCTTATCCTGTGTTCTGGACTACCAATCAAAGGACAGCCGGGTGGCGAAAGATGGACAGGGAGAGGAGGAAGAGGAGGAAGAGGAGGAAGAGGGATGAAGGAGAGTAAAAGACGACAAAAGAAAGGACAGAAGGAGTGATTGGAGGAGAGGCAGCCCCCCCCCACCCACACACACACACACACCCACACACACACACACACACACACACACACACACACACACACACACAGGCGATTAGAACACATTCTTCTATTTCTCTGTTTGTGTTTGAGCTCGGGGGCAGCGAGAGGTGAAGCTGAGAGATGAAAGCCAGCTGAGTCCTGAGGGAGCAGCGCGCTCGCCTCAGGGCGCCGCCATCAACTCTCGCCTCAATGGAATCATGCAAATGTTTGGGGTTTTTTTCAATTTCATTTCATTTGCTGTTCCATGACCGGCGTACAAGTCACCCTGGTGTGCTTGTTTTTCGTTCATAGTAGAACAAACAAACACCAAATGCAGACAGAAGCTTTGGCTCAAGCTACGTTCACACCGGATACAACTTGGCAACGGGTGTCGCGCACACACACCGCCAAGGGTGCTGTCGATGGTCTCCGAGCCATAAGTTGCCAGTGAAGCCAGTAAAGTCCCTGCCGATTGGCTGCAGACACGCCACTTTGCCTGAAAAGTTCACATTTTTCAACTTTGGCGGCCGAGCAACGCGACTCGGTCACGCGTCCAAAGTGACCTGGTCGTGCGTCCAAGTGGCCGAGGTCGCGTCCGCTTTGAACGCGGCTTTAGGGTCACGCACAGATGTTTGGACGACAACATTCTTTAAATGACGTCAATTCATAAAAGTGTGGTGCCCCTAGTGGCGGGTTTTGGGCTGCATTTTTTATGCCCCCACCCCCCTCAACTGCTTAATTTGCTAAGTTTTCATTTTTTGTTCCATTTTCTTAGTTTCATCTGTTGTTCTTGTCTGAGCCACAGCCCCGACCCTCACTAACGCCCCCGTATCGTTTCCTCTGGGCTGTCACTCGGCTCAACCATCAACCATCAACCAACAACGGCGTCACATTTCAGTTTGTGTTCAACGTGTTGGATGTGGCCCCGTGGACTGAATCACAATCCTCCTCTTGACAACTTCCTCTTCTTTGAACCCTTGTCCCTCAAAACAGCATTCCCTGACGAAATGGGACACCACTTGACTACTGGGTCACCAACCTTTTTGACCTTGAGAGATACTTCTGAGTCGTACGAAGGACTACCAGTTTGATACACTCCTTTTAAGTAAAATGGGTCTAGTTTACCTAGACTTAGCTTTACTTCATGTATGATAAGCCTATTTTTAAAGCTTTTTTAAGATATTGTCATTTTTCAAATCTTGATTTATGATTTTTTTTTGAATAGCAACAGAATAACAGAACTGGGAGACCCCTCCCCTCATGTAAACGCGCAACACTAAAGCCTAGTTTGTATTTCTGCGTGGCCTCGACACCGTCACTACGCCGAGCCTCGGGGTTGAGTGACCCACAAGTTGGAGACTCGCAACAGCTGTTGCTGCGGGAGCGGAGTTTTCACCAAAGTGAAAATCATCAACGTTTAGGAAGCCCCGACGGGACACACGTAAACACCAGATCAGCCACAGTGATCAATGTTGGAGTTTCTCGGTCTAATTAAGTCAAACATCGGACGTTTTTAATGCAAAAGCTGCACTGAGGCTCACGTGACCAATCACAGCCCTCGCTTCGCGGCGGCTGGTGGTTACATTTTGGAGATATGCGCGTCAACGCGTCTGCGTGGGGGAGTGTCCCGACGCCGTAGCAACAGTGAGCCTCGGTGTAGTTACAGTTTAAGGGGAGTGGCTTTGGCCGGGAATTGGAGCGACTCTGCTGCGATCCTGTAACAATGTTTACAAAAACTTTTGCTACTATGACAACGTCCTGGGCTGAACACACACATATTACACACACACACACACACACACACACACAGGTTTTTTTAAGCCAACTATGGCAGGAGGTTTGCAAAAACAAAAACTCTTTGTCAGACAGTGTGAAAAATCTTTTCTATGTGCGAGCGGCAGCCAGCTGTGTCGCTGACGGTCCGCAGATAAGAAAATCAAGAGGCCAAAAAAAGAGCCAGGTACGGGGAGGTCTCGATCAGGACACATGCACACACACACACACACAGACACACACACACACACACACACACACACATACACGCTCCATCATCCACCTGCAGGGATAAAGATGTCCCTCCTCGACGGTGATGATAGCATCTTCAGCCCCGTGGTTCAACACTCTCACTCAGGGCCTTTGACAAAGAGGATAGAATCTAAGAGAGGATTGTTTCAGAGAGCTGACTAATGTGCGCTACACGCCCCGCCTCATGAGTAGGATGAAAGATAGCTTTTGAAATGTCACAGAAAATGTAGTGCTCCTTGATTCCATGCACACATCAAATTGATACTTTTTTCCCTCCTCTTGCAAGATTCATGATTCAGTCCGGCCCGACCGTGATCTTTTGATAATCAGATGAATAATCGGATGCAAAGTCATGCAAAGTCCTTCCACAGCAACAGATTTTGATCAAGCAGACTTCCCGACTGAAAGACGAGGGGTCGGCTAATGAATCACTTTCTAGGAAAACATGAAAAGATGAAAAATGCTGCTGTGTGTTAAACAACTGGGGAGCAAGTTACTGGAACGTGACTCCGGGCGGGACTTGATGAAAGAAGAGCGACCGAGGCAGAAGCAGAAGCTTGTCTGAGGCTTGTCTGAGTGCAGAGGAGCACCGGGGATGAACTTGTTTGTATTTTTAATTATATTTATTAACCCTTAAGAGTTCCTGGGGTCATGTTTTGTCCAAACCACTATTTGTTTTCAAGGCATAACAGCAGAAAAAATAATTTTAACTTTAGATACGTCTTTTTTAAAGTCTAATATTATTTTGTGTGGTTCTTTTTTTATTTTTTATTCATTTGACAGGAAAACATGTAATACAATCAACAGCATTTACCCAAGCTCCTGGGGATGTTTTTTGTCTAGTTGTTCTTTGACCATTTAGGGTAAAAATCCCTGAAAATATTTGATTATGTATCTTATCTTTAAAATATTAATATATGATATTTTACAGCAGTGCCTCAAATTCAGTGTTGCTGCTAAGCGTTGACCCATCCGAGGCTCTAATAATAATAATAATAATAATAATAATAATAATAATAATAATAGGGGTGGGCATTAGCTCAGGCCACCACTGATGAGTGTGTGTATGAATGGAAAGCACTATATAAATCCAATCCATTATCATTCATTATTAAAAATAATAATAATAATAATAAAATCCTCCATGAATTACATTTCATGTTAATTATTTGAGTTTTTGTAATGTCTTTCAATGAAAATACAGTGGATTAATGTAAACAAACTTGCATTTAGAGAGTTAAAATCCCCCTAAATAATTTATACATAGGGCTGAATCTGATTAAAAAAAAAAAAAATTTGGTTTTTAGGGAGGGGATGTTTTTCATCCTGAGGGATAATTGAGAAAGTTTTTTAAGTATAATATTAATATGTAAAGAATGTAATTTATTTTATTTTTGTGCGTATTTTTTATGCATTATTTTCTTCGAATGATCCATTTAAAAACCCACAGGAGGTCCGTCAGCGGCTGTGTTGGATCCATCATGTTTCTACAATAGCTGAGAAGGACAAACACAACCTGTGACAGCGATGCACCTGAAAGCTGGTTGCCACCATGTTGCCACCATGGTTTTCACATAGTCCCGCCTCCTTTGGTGTAATCCCGCCCTATGAACCCAGGCAACGGTCTGCACATGTCTCCTTTTTGTCCCCAAACTGAGGTGAGGCCAAACACAACACTCAGAAACTGCTCCTTAAACAGGTACGTATGTACTGATGTAACAACAAAGAAAAAATGAAAAAGTCAAGAATGGAAAATAAAACTGATTTTAACAAAAAATCAAAACCTTTAGGATCGAAGACGAGTTTATCAGTAAAGCGCGTATAGTGTCTGTACCCAGCGCAGCTCACTGTGCTTATAAAGACACAGAAACACAATAACGAAATGCACTCCAAAAAGGCAATTAAAGCGAGACAGGAAATATGGATCCAAATGATGAATAAAATCATAAAATTGCATTTAAAAGGCAAGAGGAAACAATTACAGCAATGGAATAAAAATTTTGCACTAACTTAGGATGTTAGGGATGTTTTCGGCATGATTTGAAAGAGTTGACAGTTTCAGCAAAACTTTATGTTCCACAGATGAGTTCCACAGGAACCAGACGCTGCTTCACCTTGTTTGGTTCTGGGAACAAGCATCAGACTGGTTCCAGTTGGCCTGAGGCTTCTGGCTGCCTCTCAGGGAGGGACGAGGTGCATGTCAGAGGCGATTTCTCTGAGACTGCAAGGGAAGCTCAAATGTCAAAAATTAAATGGTCAAATTTGTTCGGCGTGAATATTTCATTGACCACAGATGCGTGAGAACACGTTCATCTGGAAGATCAGCTACTTGGACTGACAGAGTGTGGATGATGTTAACTTCATTGTCCCGTAGACACGGCCGGTGTGTCCATATCGGCAAACCAGGCAATCGCCTGGTTGGCTGGACACAAGTTGGTTGTGACGTCAAAATTATTATTTTTTATTCTTTTTAAGTCGGTCACTCACACAACAAACTGCTACCAAATAAACCAACCTCAGTGCCTTAAATTAATATTTTCTGAAAGCAAGAAAAAAAAGGCAAAAACGCACGCGCATAAAGACAATGGGGCGCATGTGATTCATCTTGCCCAGAGCCCAGAGTATTGCTCGTAGAAGCCGAGCGTCCACGTCCTTCATTGGGACTGGAACAGCTTTTTTCATTGCCTGAAAACTCGACAGTCATTGGATAAATGCCAGGATTTAGTCCCGCCCCCGGACGATCAGCATCTTTGGGGTTGAATGGAGCAGTGGGCGGAGCCTCAGCTGGCCTGGACGCTGGGCCTCCGCATGATGATGGACGATCGGGAAAGGCTGAATCCCTTTTTGATTGACAGTTATTTTGAGATCCACACCATCACTGAGCATTGGGAGCTCAGACACGTCGACCACTTTGCCAGTGGAGTCAAAAGACAAACTACTGCAACCCATTTCTTGGTATTTGCGTGACAAAATTGCTTGACCATTTCCATTGTTCATTTCCTACACTGCAAATAAAACACACTCATAGTACTGTATATATTTCAGGTTTTAAACGATATTGTAATTATATTTTAATTGTATCAAAATATAATCTAAATAAATCTTATGATGTAGGCCGACAATGCGCTTCAGCTCTTTGAAAGACCAGCAGCCGCCACTGGTGCACACATTTGAGTCTGTTGTCATAGTGTCTGGCTGGGACTTTATGGTTTGGTTGATGACAGCGCCCCCTCTGGTCAGAACGCTGTGACACACACAGCTGGCTGTCGTATCGGATACTCTGCCGCTGAGAGAACGTTCAAAACTACAGGGAGTTTTGTGTGAAGCACCAGCCTGCCAAAGTTATTTTTAGGAGCTTTATTGTGAAAGGATCCTGGTGAGCTGATTGAGAACATGCAGGAGGCAGGAGTTTTACAGATGTTCTCCTCACATCTGCACCTTCCGTTTCCTGCAGCTTCACCTCAGGAGCTCAGCACACTCAGTCTTTGGACCACCGATGCCGTTGTTTTTATTTCCTTTTTGCAGGGCTGTGCTTCTGGCTGGCTCAGCGCGCTGCCTGGCTCAGGGGCTCCCCGCCTCACTGTAGGAACCGAAGCCAGTTTTCTTTTGTCTTCGAGTCACTTAGTTTGATTTAATGAAACACAACTGCATTCAGGAAAACACACCATGTCAGCACAACACATTACTGTAATATAAAGAAGTCAGAGCTGGTTTTAACACGAGGCCCGTCTGGAATACGGGGACAAATTCCCCGTCAGATTTATGAGCAGCAAAAGAGCAAGTGACAGTGTGAGGCTGGGGGGGCTGCTGCACCGATTCCAGACCCTTAACGTGTTCATTGTTCTCTTTGAAAATTCAATGAAATCACTCTGAAGTTTCAGCAGGTTACAGATGCAATTTTTGTTTTTTAAGAATTGTTTTCGTTTTTGCTATAATCTAAAAATGGTACTAAATGAGTAAAGACTTCACAGCATTTGCATCAAAGCCATGAGACCAAGTTTGCACAGCTGAGTCGAGGGGAAGGTAACACTGTATAAAACATCATGGTAAGGACCTGAAACTTAAGGCGGAAGCGACTTGGTGACCAATATCACGTCAGTTGCATCCATAAAATGGCTCATTTTGTTACCATTGCACCCGACGCTGTCGCTGCTCTGTGACAAAACTTTACTTTATGATTTCAGCAACGACTGAGCCAGCGTCTATTACTGCCCCGGACTTGATGTAGAAGTCCCAGACACACACAACCTCCCCCGCCCCCCTCTGCTGAGCAGCTCCCTCGTATACACGTACTTCTCCATCCGACACACATCCAAACTACTGCGCATGTCATCATATGAAATTCTCAAAAACAGAAACGTGAACTGCACAGCAGGACAGTCCACAGTGCTAACGCTGTTCATGTCGCGCGGTGCAAAGTTTCAGTGATATTTTAGATACGTGTAAAAATAATTATAAAATACATCGTCACTACAGCGCAGTCAAACAGTGTTTCTCATCGGCCGAAAGACTCTGAGGGTCAAAGGTGATCCACACACTGTCCTCATCATCCTGCTTCATCTGTCGTTTCCAATCACGCAGAACTTTCTTAACAACCATTTAAGGTTCAGCAAGACAATTATCTGCATTGAGACCTGTGAATATTCACACCTCAGTAGTCACGGCGGCCGACAAAGGATGGAGAGACTTTACAAATATCAGTCAGACAAAAAGTTATTTGTCCCTCTGCTGTCGTTTGCTTGGATGGAAACGCCAGAGATGGCGGCGGGAAAGAAACCTGTTTGTGTGCCAGAAGACTCAACCCGGTCAACAAATGCCCGCACACCCACAAATCTACTTCCTGTTTGAAAGAAAGACAGCTCGGGGGGGAGCAGAAATAGTGAAGCAGATTACATTACAAAAGGCAACACACACACACACACACACACATACACACACACACACGCACACACACATGCACACACACACACACACACCGCGAGTCCCTGAGTCTCTGACCCAGATGAAGGAAGTAAGTCAGAGTTTGATTATGTATGATGATGATGATGGTTGAGCTCTAAGCTGAGGAAGGGCAAATGAAGAAGCAATCTGTGTGGAATTAAAAAAATACAAATAAATAAACAAATCAATGGTAGAAAAAATATTCACTTGGAAAAAAAGGCTCTGAACTCGACGGGGAGGACTTTGTCAGCCATCGCTCTGGGAGACAAAGTGGAGGAGGCGGCTTTGTTTTGCTGCTGTTGCTGCTGTCAGTGTGTGAGAGATGCAGAGATCGAGGTTTTTCTTTTTTCTTTTCAGGAAATCCTGTGGAGAGATTTGACAGGCGCTGTCAGGTGACAAAGTGAACAGCCGGGAGATGGAGACGGCCGCGCTCCTGACAGCTTTACGGCAGGAAGTGACCGCGCACGGCGGCGCTCGGCCTCGGTGATGCTCGGCCTCGGTGGGCGAGTCCCTGTGCACCGTCCCATTGAATGAGGTGCTTTGAAATGGAAAATAAAGGCGTGTAAAGGGGGGAGGGGGTTAGAAGGATGGAAGATAGATAGCAGATGAAAAACAGGTGGTTGAGATTCTAAGTTAGTGTTTGAGATAATGATTATTGATCAGCCAATCAGGGCGTCTGGTTGACCTTAGAAAACACAAGTTTGAGTGAAATGAGTTTTCACGTTATTTACTTGATTGAATATTTAAAGAATGAAATATATTTATGTAGCGCTGTCACTTCCCCCTGAATGGAAGCGTTCGCTTTGTCACTCAGGCTCGACCCGCTCTGCTCTCCGTGATTTGAGAAAATGAAATTGAGGAATTTTAGACAAGTAGAGAATTCTTCGACTCGGCGACATCATGACGCAAAGTGATTTCTGGGGGAGAACAGTTTTCTTGCTCCGTCCTGTTGGCTGCTCTCATGTATTCTCACGCTGAGGTACATGGAGCGTACAGGGTATGTAGGTACATAGGTACATGGGTAGGTGAGTACGTGGGTACATAAGTACATAGGTTCTTGGGTATATAGGTACATGGGTATGTAGGTACATGGGTACATGAGTATGGGGTACGTAGGTACATGTGATGTGGGTACATGGGTACATGGGTATGGGGTACGTAGGTACATGTGATGTGGGTACATGGGTACATGGGTATGTGCGTAAATAGTAGGGGTGCAACAATGGAAGTATCTGTATCCAGCCATTGGAGACAGTGCTTTCGGTTCGATCCGCCCTATGACTCGAACAATTAATCAATGCCTAATAAAGTTAAGTTAGGGTGACCTGACGTCCTCCAAGTGGAACAAGTGTACGACCCTGATGGAAAGCGCGCCATAGACAAAAATACAACAGTAGGTCACAAGTGTAACAGGATGCTAAACTACATTGGTGTAAATACAACAAACATTTCTCCATCAGATACATTTATTTATTATTATTATGATTATTACTATTTGTAATAATGGTGCTGTGTTTGTTTTATATTCACAGCAGGAGTCAGGTACTGTATAAATAATAATAATAATGGATTGGATTTGTATAGCACCTTTCAAGGCACCCAAAGCGCTTACAGAGACCATTATTCATTCATACACACACTGACCAGTGGTGGTAAGGTACGTGTGTAGCCACAGCTGCCCTGGGGCAGACTGATGGAAGCATGGCTGCCAATGTGCGCCACCAAACATTCATACACATTCACAAAGGACAGGGTGGGTAAGGACACTATGACAGCAACTGAGACAGAGCGGGATTTGAACCTCCAACCCTATAATCATTGGACGATCCCCTTTATCACCTGAGCCACTGCTGCCCCAATGCCCATGCACCAGATGCATTTATTTTTAATAAACAGGTTAAAAAAAGTCATGGAAATGTCTCTTTTTTGTATCGAAAAAGTATCGAACCGTGACAAAAACGTACCGAACCGAACTGAACCGTGGATTTTGTGTGTCGTTGCACCCTGAGTAAATATGTACATGGGTATGTGGGTGTGTAGGTACATGGGTACCTGAGTAAATATGCACATGGGTATGTGGGTGTGTAGGTACATGGGTACGTGAGTAAATATGCACATGGGTATGTGGGTGTGTAGGTGCATGGGTACGTGAGTAAGTCGTCGTCGTCGGTGGAATCCTCGCCGCAGGGCGGAGCTGTGGCGAGCAGCGAACACCGGACACAGCTGTGTCTGAACCATGAGAGCTTGAATGTGGCTGATCCAGCAGCAGTGACCTCTGATCCCACAGCTGCAGAGACGCAGCCGTGTAACATTAGCAATAACACCGATCAAATGTTGTGATCGGCCTGCTGAGATAAACTGAGGGAAGATTTGAAATCTAAACGACAACATTCTCTCCCGAAAACATATTCGGTCTGCACTTAGTCACGTAACACACTCACCTGCTGAGGTTTATTCCTCCGGCAGGGATCAATCCTGAGTGTGTGTGTGTGTGTGTGTGTGTGTGTGTGTGTGTGTGTGTGTGTGTGTGTGTGGGGTGACGAGCGAGGCAGTGATGTGCCTTGTGCCATTGGGGCTCTAGATATGGCACAATGAAGTGGACAGGCTGCATTATTATGCGTGTGTGTGTGTGTGTCTGTGTGTGTGTGTGTGTGTGATGTAAAAGTGGCATTGAACTCATCTGCTAGTCAGACTGAGGTGTCACGTTTCAAAAAATCCGACCTGACCCAGAGGCGTGTATGAAATCGGCCCAAATCTGATTGGAGGAGATCAGGTTGCTCGTGGTTTGAGCCGTTCACACCGTCATGAAAATCTAATCTAATCTCTGTGATCTGGGTCACACGGGAGGAACCAAATCTGATTGGCTGTGTGAGCACAGACGAGAGGTTAAAGGTTCAAATTTACAATCACACAGCTGATTGTTTTTTTTTCTTGTCTCACCAGTTTTCTGTGTTTTAGATTGTGTGTGTGTGTGTGTGTGTGAGAGTGTGTGTTTTATCCCTCCTGTAGCTGCCTGAACAACCAGGAAACAGGAGAACCAGCTCCTCACGGCGCGTCTGCCTCCAGGATTCAGCCTCCATCACCTCTGCTGACTCAGCAGAGGTGATGGAGGTAAACACGGCTGAGGGGGAGGGAGGAGGGGGAGGGAGCAGGGGGGAGGACGGGGGAGGGAGGAGGGGGGAAGGGGGAAGGGGGAAGGAAAGGCGAAAAGTCACTGGGAGGGAGAGGCCGAGGATCGGCGGCCAGCGCTGAGAATGAAATATGGCTCGTATTATTTCTTCCCGCTTTGCAGACAGGGCCGTCCGTCATGGCCGGGAAGGGGCCGGGGAAAGTGGGCTAAGTGGTCCGGCCATTTCTTGCGCCTTTCCGAGTGGCTGAGTAGATATTAGGATTTTACAGGCTATTACACATGATAATTGCACAGCATATTGAATTTTGGGCAATTTTCTCACATCTTTTTACCTCCCCTCTTCTTTTTTTTTTCCTTTTTAAAAATGAACATTTGACTGTATGTGAGATTCATCCTATACGAACTTTAGCTTGTTTACCATTAAGTACAAATACTTCGTTAGCTTACTTAACTAGAGATTTTGGGTATCAATACTTTTCTTAGGTAATATTTCAGCTTTTTTTTTTTTTTTTATTCCGTTTTTCAGTCGACGTTTTACTTCTACTGCTTACATTTTCACGCAATTATCTGTACTTTCTACTCCTTACATTTAAATATACTTTAAAGGAGTACTTTCTACTCCTTACATTTAAATATACTTACTGTTTCTAGCCAACCACATCATTGACACTCAGCCTGCCCTGGTACACACGCGTTCGTGTCCGGTTTTGTTCTCTTCCATCTGTTGCCCTCACAGATTCCTGCAGCTCAGCTTGGATGGACATTTACATTCCAATAAAGAATATTGATAAGCTATTGATAAGTTTTTCACCATTCCAATACTTATAGGCAACTAGTCATCATATCTTGTTGTTCATGTTCATGCTCAGTAGTTCACATGTGGATCTTTCATGCGTTTGCATTGTACTAAAATGCCTTCATTGTCAATGAGCATCAATGCAGCTGAAACAGGTGCATCCCAAATTTTTCAACATTAACATTTTGACCCCTTCTTAATGGTCGCTCAGGACGAAAAACATCCCCTCCCTAAAAATGAGTCAATTTTGAGTCAATCTTTTTCATCAACTTCATCCCGAAATATCACATATCAATTATTCTGGGATTTTAACCCTCTAAATGCCAGTTTATTTTAGGTACACTGTATTTTAATCGAGAACATTTTCATATAATTGGATGACTTCATTATTATCAATATTGGAGCCTCAGATGTGTGAATGATTGGCAGCAACATAGAATATGATGCATTCTTCTTTTTTCTGCAGTGACTGATTTTTATAGCAAACTCTCTTATTAGTTCCTGGGGACAAAAAGTGTCACCTGCTGTAAAAATATCATATATTGATATTTTTTACAACTTTAAATTAGTCGGACTTGTTAATCAGTCTTCACCCTGAAAGATACATATGCAACAATATTTTATACACAATATAATACACAATATTTTTTAGGGATTTTGACCCTCTAAATGGTCAAAAAACATCTGGACAAACACTGTCCCCAGGAACTGAATGGGTTAATGGCCCGTACTATACTCTACTTCTTTCTAGTTAACCCTGGTATTTATATCTGAATTCTTTTGACACCTCTGTTTGTGACGCACAATCAGATTTGACGGCATTCGAGTAAATTCAATAAGAGCGCCCTCCTGATTGTGCGGCTTTAAAGCAGCTTTAGCTCCTCAGATATTCATCTAAGCCAATTAAGTGGGAGGCGGGTTTGGGACGGGACGTAATCCCGCCTGAATGTTAGAGTGCACATGCAGGAGCAAAGTCAGAGGAGGAGCTCGCCGCTTTAAACGGCAGAGCGGCTCGCCTACACATTTCTCTCCACACAGAAAACATCGTTTTAGCAGGAATTATCACAAAAGAGAATTTTTCCAGCACCAATATCAGACATTAAAACCTCCATAAAATAAAATAAAAAAAACCAAACATTTTCTTGCATTTCCTGTGTTAGACCTTCATGTATCTGCCAGTGCCAGTTAAATCAGCATGATCTGGGGCACTGGGGAACAAGACGTGTTTCTACAGTGTGTTCCACAAACGGCACATTAACTAACCACCGTCCACACCAAGGACTATAACTATAAAGATAACTAAGGATAGCGATGGCAGCATCAACACTGATGAACGATATGGCTGTGTTCCAAGCACGTCCTGCACATACGTTTTTGTCTCCAAAGAGGGACACTTTATCATGTTTTAACCAGCCAAGAGGCCAGTCTAGCGTGTTTTGCCACCCGGGGGGGCACTTTAGCATGCGTTTTTGCCTCCCAAGAGGGCGGTTTAGTGTGTTTTTTCCACCCAAGTAGGCAGTTTATCATGTTTTAACCAGCCAAGAGGGAAGTTGGGTGCGTTTTGCCAACCAGGGGGGCACTTTAGCACACGTTTTTCAACAATTGCTTGGGTTGCTGTGGTCTGACTCTGCTGTGATGAGAAGTAAAAAGATGAGTGTTGGTTCGGGGTCCTTGGATGGCAGATGACGTCACACAACGTCTGATATCCGGCAGAAAACCGGTGAAGACATGGCAAGCATTTTGAAAACCATCAGGACACGAGCTGGTGTACATCAGAACATGTAATGTAAATATAAATATATATAATATATAATATAAATATAAATGTGTCATTCCGTAATTTTTATAAACTAGAAAAACAAAATAATGAGGTTTTATTTTTCTTTCCTTTTTTTTCTTCAATATTTGTTTCCAGAATGTGAGTGTTTCATCCAATTTGGGTAATTTCATCCGCCTCTAGCAGCCTGGACCCCGGCGCTGGGACACCGAGCTCCAGCTGTCCTCCTCCACCATATGTGTGGACAGACGGAGGACGACGGGTCCAACAGGCGTGGGCGGAGCTGGAGGAGGAAAGTCCTCCAAGAGCAAACTTTCAGCATCATTATCCACTCCCGCACACGTCTGGAGTCTTTACCGGAAACACGGAACATTTCTGAAAGAGGCGTCATCCTGAGGGTGTGCGTGACATCCTCCTGGACGTTTGGAAATGAGCAATTACAAGAAAGCAATTATCAATTATTTGAGGCAAGCAGGACAGAAGTCGGCTTTTCAACATCAGATGGAGCCGCAGCACTTCCACTTGATGAGGCAAACAGACGCAGAACTCCTTCAGAGCTGAGCGGAGAGTTTACAGAATCCCAAACTGGAGGCCGGCAGGCATGAGAGCAGAGCCGAGGAGCCGAGGAGCCGAGGAGCCAAGAGCCGCCCGTCCTCCACGCCGCCTCACAGAGAGGACGGATTATGAAGTGCTGATGGAGTAGCCTCAGAGCTACCATTCATCAACATAATTAAACATAATCAGCACCATCCACGGGGGGGTGG
>CAESWR010000101.1:321427-332329 GCA_903171835.1 Mullus surmuletus | reverse complement strand
CGTGTGTGTGTGTGTGTGTGTGTGTGTGTGTGTGTGTGTGTGTGAGTGTGTGTGAGTGAATCAGCCCGCCTGTTTGCGTGTCCATATTCTGTATACGTTGAAGCATTTCTGGCAAAGTGAACCAGCAGGCAGCGGCGGTTTGTGTTTGTGAGGAGGCTCCTGCCCTCGGGGATCGGCCTGACAGAATAAAAACACATCACAACACTGCACTTATATTCCCTTGACAACGCGCTCTAAGCACTTTGTACCCAGGAGACATTTTTTTTGCGCCATCCATGAGAAAGAACATTTGCCATGCTGTGACTCCTTCGGCAGACAGTTTTGTTCAGGACTAATCACCTCGTATTATCGCGTTTACACTTGTGTTTGTGTCATTGTTTTCCATTTTATTGCATTTGAAAGATTTGATTCACATGTCTCCCCCAAGATTAAGCAGCACGTTTATTATTCAGCAGGAAAAAACACAATGCTGAATTAGTCACTGCTAACTTCCCGTGCATATTTAAGCGAGATTCTCCATATTGGATATTTCACGCTGCTGGAGCTGTGAGACAGACAAGGAGGCTTGTTTTGCAGTCAATATTGGGGTTAAGGTCCGTATTCCGGTTCCTGAAAAATTGTGAATGAGGCATTTCCATGTGCGAGCAAACAGGGTTCACACGCACAGAAAACGTCTGGACTTTGCGCTCCCCTTTTTGTGGATCTGTCTATCCCGCTACTTTCTAGCGTCTCCAAATGCCAGGATGTTTGTGTCTTTCATCACACTTATGAAGTGATTGGCTTCCTCCTCACTCCAAAAGTGTGGCGTGGTGTTGCTCTCGCCTTTGGCCATGTTTGCCAGGGGGAATAGTCAGGTTATCAAAGACCTGAATATGTGGTATAGGTGTTTACATGGTCACGCACAACTGGATTATTGCTAATATTCCGCTTAGAAAAGGTTGATTGACCGCATGGAAACATAACTACTGAAACTGCTTCAGCCTGCTTATGCTGCCAAGGTCCCACTGCCCGGCCACAACTCCCAAGATTCCGTGTGGAAGGGAAGGAGACCCAAGACAGAGACATTATTCCACAATAAATGTATGCGATAGAGCATGCCGGACATATTAATGAAATATTTTTGATTGGTCACTGAATTGTCGTTGTGCTGACCCAGGTAGTGGAAAAGAGGTTTTAGAGACAATGTAACAAAACCATTGCTCACTGCCCCAATGATGCCTCACTCAAAAACATTTCATTCTCTGATGGCTGCAAGAGAAATCCTTGTGAAAGTAGAAACTTTATTTTCAAGAGACGAGAAAACTGAAAGATGTGTCTGCGTTTCAAATGAATGGCCGGTCACTTGAGTCGCCTGCATGAAGGCGGCTTGATGTGGAAGCATTCCAACAAGTGAATAGTTCTTTCTTAAACGGAGCATTCATGCCAAGAGACGGGTTAATTAGAATACATAGAAATCTCCGCCACACTGCAAAGCAGAGAGAAACGAATGATGACGGGTGAGATCAGCATTGGTATGTGCCATGGGAGGGGACTGAGAGGACTGCATTTCACATAATTAATTGAACGAAGAATACACTACAAACTAGTTAATCTGCGTGGCTAACATTTATCACTAAGTACATGAGGAGAATGGCAGAGAACCTAAGCTGTTTCTACTGCAAAAGAACATAACAAATGAGCAGGGGAAGCCGTTCAGGAAGAGGACACGTTGTAAATGCTGGGGAAACTGCAGAACTTGGCCGCACCCATGACGCACATTAATCACAGGTCTCCTGCACGGCATGCTAACACGTGCCGATGATGATCCTCCACTATCTTAGCTCCAGCTGTGACACGAACACTGGCCAGGTGTCACATACACCTGTCTGCCTGCTTCCCAACTTCCTGCCCCCCCCCCCCTCCCTGCATTATCTGAGGTCCCCTCACCTCCACAGCCTTCTTCCTATCTACAACAACCCCCCGCAGCACACATGCACAAAGACATTCATCTTATCTGGCTCCCACCGCCTCCCTGCTCCCTGCTGGCCTTGGACAGGTCCGTGCCAGGCAGAAAGCAGGTGGCTGAAAGAAAAAGGTTACACTCATTATACAGATTAAACCTGTAAATGCCCTGTCATTGGTGTAATCGATGTGCCACTTCATTGCAGTGACTTATTGATCAATCTCGTCTGGGGGTCGCAAACACTGCATCATTATAGCTTCAGTAGTTGCAGGGACTGCCTTTCCTCGCAGACCCCGGCTCCTCCACACCCTCACAGGCAGCGCATTCAAACACAGAGCAGTGGTGTGGGCAAGATACAGAACGTTGTCTACAATAATATCATGAGCCTTGTTTCACACATGTGCGAACTGACATTATCGAATATTTAGAGGACTCGTGTACAATGTCATTGTGGATAGCTATGCTAACATTTGATGATGAGCTCTTACTTCTATGCTGTGCAATTGATCTTACAGCAGAGCATCTGGATGTCTAACCAGAGTTCAATGCTTCTAAACTGTACTTAATTATGGGTCTGCAAACAAAAAACAAACAAAATTGTGTCTCTAGATATAATTAGAGTTGCAACTCCAACAGCTAAATATCCCATTTTTGGAGAATATCAATCGATTTCTATTTTGCCCATATCACCCACCGCTAACAGAGTCTGATTCCTCCTGTAAATAGCTGGAGGCCCCAAATGTCATTTTCTTTCCAGCAGAACATGGATATGAGCTCTGTGCGTACTCTGTGTCTGTCTTTGAAAGGAAGGGAGAAATGTATGTGTCATGGTCTCATGAGTGGGCCACCAAAATCTGCATAACTTCAGTGGAATGCCAGCTACGTCGATGGAGACCAAATTTCAATTCAGCTAATCAATCCTTGCATAAATGAGTGACATTGGCATTCTATGACACAGACAGTCACATCAATAACACAGGAGATTCAGATCCACATTCCTGTTTCTTCTTCAACTTAAAAAAACACATGCAGGAGTTAAAAAAAAATAGCAATTAAGATGCAGAAGAAAATATCCAATAATATACATAGAGGGCCATTCGGTATGGAACCTGAGTCCAAATAAAAGGTAATTATCTATCTATTTGGACGTGGTCATTTCTCTCCAGTGTTTCTGCCAACACCGAAAGTATAAAGAAAGTGGAAGTTCTGTATTGATTCCACAATGGGGAAATGACAGTGCTCCAGCAGCATGCACAGATAGAAAATACTGAACAATAAATAATTGTAAAAAAAACAAAAAACACAGGAAATAACAAAAAGTAAGTAAAAATGCTAATTTGAAAATATTACAAAGACTATATATTATCTAGGAGGGAAGTCTGAAGTGGAACACGTCTCTACTTGTGTCTGAGGTTCAACATCCTGTATGGGTTCATGACTTAGATTCTCCAATATTTGTCCAAGATGTTTGACACACTCTCCTTTTCAAATGTTGACAGTCTGATGCTGTTGGCACACAAATGACGACCTACTTCCACTTACGCAGAGGACTTTGGTTGGGTATGTACGACTTCCCTGTGGCTCAGCACACATTTGTGAGCATGTGACCACAAACACATCGGAAGCAGTCTGAGTGAGGAGATCTCGATATGTTCACAATATATCTTGGCTGCATTATAGCTGTAGCCTCATAATTGATGATCTAAGATGTATTTCATTACTTGGGATGCTCCTATTAGCTTTTCTGGGATGGAATTACCGACCACTGGAATCAGTATCTGCTGATATTGATCACCCCTCCGATCAGAGGACGGACGGGGGGATGGGAATCCCATCCAGCATTGAATCTGTGCTCAGAGAGAGCACCAACCAAAGTATTTTCAGTGACTACATTTCCATACAGTCAATATTGGGGTTAAGGTCCATATTAAGGCTGCTGAAACATTGGGAATAACCTAACCTAACCATTTCAAGCAAACAGAGTTCTTCCTGTATCCATAGTGATTGTAATCGATTGGGATATCCTAATCAAAGAACGTCTGGACTTTGCGCTCCCCTTTTTGTGGATCTGTCTACCCCGCTACTTTCAAGCGTCTCCAAATGCCAGGATGTTTGTGTCTTTCATCACACTTATGAAGTGATTGGTTTCTTCCTCACTCCAAAAGTGTGGCGTGGTGTTGCTGCTGCATTTGGCCATGTTTACAAGTAGTTCCTGGATTCCAAAGACCAACATTCCTTGCCAGTAGAACATGCGCACAACACTAATTCGTGTTTGTATACTGTATATTCGGATACATGCTGAAATATTCACCTTCGAAAAGGAGGAACCCTGGGGGAATAATAAGATTTTTAAATTCAAATGGGTTATTCATGTTTACATGGCTGCGCACAACCGAGTTATTGCTAATATACCGGTTATAAAAGACTTATCGACTGCATGGAAACATAGCCTGTGAATATTGGCTAACAATGGCCAATTGATCAAAGCATAACTAGTTAGCTTTCAATGAGGCCAAATGACAAATCCACATTTTTACATACAGGAAAGAGAGGAAAGATCGGAAACTAAATTCTAAGTTCTTTCAATTAAATTATGCAAATAGTTAAAAGCCCTTAGATAATCATCCAATCAGATGAATGGAGCCGGATTTCAGATTCTCAAAAAATGGCACAAACAAACTCATCTATGTGGTCCCTCGTTCCTCACAAAGGAGGTCTGAAAAGATGCTAATGTGAAGGCAGTCGACATCCTAACACATCTTCTGCTCGATATGATGTCAGATTTAATCGGAGGAGTCGTGTGAATGTGAATGGAGATACAGTTGGCTGAGTTGAAAGGAAACCTTTGACTGCAGGCAGCGTGGAGAGGCTGAGCAGCTGTCTGGCCTTGCATGACGCCGCCTCTCCCAACACACCAACCCGCCGCTACAAAAGACGTCTGTTGGTGATTACTAATAACACGCTCACACTTCCCCCACGTTTAGGAAGACTGTCCACATCACCAACTGCTCTTTTTTACTAGTCCTCTGTCCCCGCGGCGCCAGTCTGACGAGGGAGGTATCAGGTGCACTTTGGATTGAAAAAATAATTGGTTTTGGTAAATGGATGAATGGGAGGATGTGATCAGCCAAGTTTGGGAAGCAGAGTTTGCATGCTTATCAGTCTGCACAGCTGCACACTGTGGGGCTTCTTTGTTTTATGGTGCCTCACTAAGAAGAGCCTTGATTATTAGAGAGGCAGATTATGTTGTTTTAAGCTACTGTTAAAACAGCTCTGAATATGCAGGGAACTGTGGATCACAAAACGCCAGAGCAGGCTCCTTTCAAAGTGAAAATTCTATCTTCGTCCTCTGCCCTCCTTGAATAGGAATAGGATGCGAAAATAGCTCAGACATAAATGTTGCCCCATGGAAGCTATTGTAACAAGGGGTTAAGGCACAAGGCAAAAAAAATGAGTGGAATCTCCGGCTTGTTGCTAAGAGGCAAATCTTTCATGCAAGGCAGCTTTCATTTCGACATGACACACCCTCCCAGAGGCACGGTATCCTCCATCCATCTGTACTCCACAGGTCTGTTAACTGAAAACACAGAGCGGTGAGCGAGCGGAGCCCCATGTGGCTGAGAACTGCGTCACTTGTAAAGCAGTGAGCATTTGGAGGCCGTGTGCACTGTGCTGCGGTATTTTCCACAAGGGTGAGTGTTAGAACAATGTGTTGGCCTCGCGCCCGTTCCATTTATTAACATTGGCAAAACATGCTATCTAAATAGAAAATGTTCTGAATCTGTCCAGCAATTTGTTCAAAACACTTTCCTAAGGTTTGTGAAGGTTGAAACTCTTCAAAATGGATTGACAGGACAACTATGACCCCTTCGCTGGAACTTCAGAAACATGCAAAGTGTACAGCACTGAAAGATAGCTGAGATTTTGTGGACATCACACACTGTCTGTATTGGGTGCAGAAGGCACTTTAAACACAGCGACCAGTTTGGCCTGTCATCAACTTAGTCACGGAATTCACACTAATTGGCGGCAACTGGTGTGATCTGCCACGGGGCCCTGTTGTCATTTTAATGGTAACACTCAGTGGCAACTGAGAAGATGATACCCCGCTTCACTGCTCGCTGCTGATAGTCGCCATCAGCAGCGAGCAGACCAGAGCGGTCGGATGCACTCATGCTTACACTCCAAAAACACTCTGATTGTCAACTACTCTATCAATTATTTTTCCATTAGTCAGTTGGTAGAATGTATTAATATTAACCCTAAAGAGTTCCTTAAAAAAAACATTCTTAATCGTCCCTCAGGACAAAAAACTTCCCCTCTATAAAAATTGCTGTAAAAGCAACATGATAATATGTTTTTCCACTTTAAATGAGTCAATCTTTTTAATCGACTTAATTAAATTTGATATACATATGTATATATATCAACTATTAATATAAATATATATATATATATCAAATATGAATTAATTTAACCCTCTAAATGCCTATATGTTTTACGTAACAGAAAAAATACAAAAACGTAAACAATTTCCACAAAATGCAATTCAAGGAGGATTTAATTATTAATAATATTATTATCATTATTATCATTATCATTATTAGCGCCTCAGGGCAACATTGAATTTGAGGCATTCTTAAAAAAATTAATAAAATCAGTTCCAGCACGGTTTCGGTGTTGCAGAAAGTAGTTCCGTGTAGTTGCTGAGGACACACGGATAAAGTTGCTGAGGAGACACGGATAAAACAGTAATCCATTGGAAATTCTTGGCCAACGTCTGACCTCAGAATCACCGTTCATATCACTGTACACACCTGTCCACACCTCCTTCCGAGCATTGTAAACGCCGTGAAACAGCTGATGATGGTGAGCGCAGTGATACAAAGGGAGGGAAAATAGTGCCGGTTGTTTGTGAGGTCGAACTTTTCACTGCCAAGAATCCGTGATGCAAATGGATTACTCGTTTGAACGCATGTTGTTTATTCTTTCTTGGTGTGACCCCAGCAATTACATGGTGAGGATCTCATACAACTTCATGTTAAAAAAAATCCGAACTATCCCTTTAATATGCTTTATTGTCCACGTTATCGTAGCTCAAACAAACATCTTTCCACTTTTGGAAACATTGCTGCGGAAAAGTACTGCAGCACCGTAGAGTCCTTTGATACAATCCTGTACGACGTCCCCTGATCGGCCCCCATGCTGATCCTCAGCACATCTTTAGTGAAAGTGCCCAAGACCGGTCACGACTAAGAGTCTGCCTCCAACTGCATGAGAAGCCGTATTAAAGTCTCCATCATTCACCATTTTTTTCCTCACCTTGAGTTATGGATGGAAACAGATGACCGGGAAATTGCACCCTGTCTGACAAATGGCAGGATGGCGTCGCTCCATGGGCTGCCCACCGGCAAACTGCTGCTACTGAAGGAAAGGACGGGAACAAATCGTCTCCTGCTGCTCCAATTACCGAGCGCGCTCATCTCACAGAGGGACCGCAGTCAACTCCGTGGGAGGGGGATGGAAAAACACTAGCATGTGAGGGCACGTGATGATGGGGTCAAGGGTAAGATGACATCTCATTCCAATCAGTTCTCGGCTTTAATTTGTTATCTCACTTAAGTGGGAATCCATCAGACAGGTGAGCAAAGCAGGCAGGACATCGCTGCATAATTCACACAGTTAACTGGTGATACGCTCTGGATGGCTGGTGATTAAAAAGAAAAGAAAAACTGCAGAGGAGATGCTAAAAATTCCATTCTTGGACTGAGAGGAGAGCTAAGGATTTTCTGTCCAAGTAGGATGTGATATACTCAAGCTAAGCGATGGGGTTGACTATTAGCCTTAAGTGCTCCTTAGGGGGAATGAGGGAGTTACCAAGTTTTAAAAATAAAATTGTGGATTAAACACGGAGGGGGAGCGGGGGCTCTTTGTTAGATTTAAATGCTGTTCTGTGTTCTCTGTGACAGGCTGCTGGTAATTTATTGCCACAGCCATTATGGTTATTAGAAAACTCACTCAGGAAGACAAATGGCAGCCCGGGCGCTCGTTGGTCTTCCGTCAGGGCTGACAAGGGAGACATGGCACTCCTGGCTATTGACATTTCCTCACCTAAAGCCAAGCTACGCCAGCTGTATGGCAATTCAAAGCCAAACTTAATGGCAATGAGCTAAATCATCGCCGGTCTTGGCTTACAACTTTTCTTTATTTCCTTCTATGAGAGAAGGAGTATTCTGGTAATCAGCTACATGGGCAGAGCCATTTGAAATAGCCATTTCCTGGTCAATTTTTCCCCCCAGAATGACAGATTAAAATTAACCCTGCCATAAATAACTTCTATCACAAAGAGCCATTAAGAGAGACTGTTAGGAGTGTCTAAATGGAAGCCATTTCTTCTGTTTGACCGAGAGTGTGAGGGGAAGGGGAGGAGAGGGAGGAGATTTCAGATGAAGGCACTGTGTGCCAATGCACTTTTTCAATTTCGACATTTCTGAGGCCTGTGAGTCATATTTCACTCAGTGGCCCAGAAAAAAATGACAAATGCTTTCAGCTGTTGTGTAGCAATTGAATGTAAAAGGTGACATGGCTTTAGGTGAAAGCTCTGGCCCCAAATAACACCTTGTCTGCAAGCACAAAACACAGAGATAAAAGCAGAGATTGAGGCAAAAAGGCTAGTTTAAGACTTTTGATTTATATGATGACAGACCAAATTTCTCAACTGGAACCAGATGTCACCAAAGATCAATTACATGTGCATCAGCATGGTCATGACGATTAGTGCTTTTACTTCACATGTAAATGTGGATTTTAGAATGACTGGCACCAAGAAAAAAAAGGATTCGCATTGACAAAATTAATAAGATTCATCCTCGGGGCTTCTGAATATCCAAAGCATATTTCATGGAAATTGCAGCCATTTGTCTTTGTGATATTTTGTCATGGACCAAAGTCTGGCCAAAGGGAATTGGAATATACTAGAAAAAAGTTCAGGGAACTGCCAAAAAAAGCGTCCCCTGAAACCAAATTGCAGGGGAATGTGGCTGGTCGCTGCCAGAATATCTTGCATGTGAGACAAACATGCGGAGCAAACAAACAGAGCCAGAGATGGAACGACATTGAGAACGGAGCACCATTATGTAAGTGCGCTGGCGTCGCTCTCATGCCCATACTGACCAGCATCAGCCCCCTCTGACCCTCCACCTGCTGCGCAAAAACACCGGCTGGCTCACCTGCATAATTCATTCAAGACATACACTGTAAATATTAGATAAGAAACAACAGCGGGTGGATTGTTCCATGCCCCCGCCCCCCAAAAAAAGAGAGAGTAATTCATTGGGATATATTGAATAATTAGGTTACATGAATCAGGGGTCATTCTGGAGGTAAATAAATCATACTTTCTAATCATTGCTTTCTAGATGTAGGATATATTTATTTCAATATTGCTGCATTCATTCATTTCTGTATTTCTACATGTATTTATAAATATGTATGTTACTGTAATAAGGTCTCCTACCTCAGTCTAAGCCAGATAAGTTAGAGCAGTGTGATCGATTCCCCTGCTACACCCAGGTGAGCGACCCCGCTTCTGACGGATGTTCACACCACCCCCACCCCCCACCCCCTCAATGAACATACTGCCCCTCAAATACAGACATAAATATAAGTAGAAATGAAGAAATAAATACCTTTGATGTTAAAGTACCTAAAAGTTCCTTTCGTGCATTTATTTTATTTCATATATCTATATTGGCATACTTTGCCCCTCTAGGGGACCACTGTGTAACACTACACATGCCAGTGGTTGGCAGAGTCGCTATGGCAACATTTCCCCAGACGAGATGATACCTGGACTGAAGCCGGCAGTGATCCTGGAGCACGTACGCTGATGCACATTCCTGTGTGGCTGCTATTTGTTTAGAAGTGCTGAATATCTAATGGAATGTCAACATGAAGGAGGACGCTGGATCCGTGGAGATAATGGCGATGATGACACCGTGCTGATGCCAAAGTTTCAAAGTTATTCCACATTACCAAGTGCAATATGTCCATACATATCACAGAAATGCACATTTCTGATATGTTTGTAAGTTTGTATATTTCTATTTTATGTATTTTATTGTTATTGTCCAATGATAATAAAGTATATTCTATTCTAGTTATATAGTTCCTTGTTTTAGGTATTTTACTTTAAAATATGCTGGCTTTATAAAGACACGCACGGCAACAAAAGTTGTGTCTTTTAATAAAAAGCACAATCTTCATTAGTGGATCACTGGTACCAAAATTACCCAGTACTCAAAATTTCTTATGTATTTTTATGAAACCAATCAATTTTAAGTTCAATGGCTTTGTTTGGATTTGTTTAGTATTTCTGCTGTGATTGTACTCAAAGAAATAGCACTTGAAGACATAAGATTCTTGCAATATTCACAAATGGGTGTCCGAAAACCCACCACTATTCTTATTCTATTGCAGAATTCCAGAATAGTCTGGTGTGATGGAGGGAAAGGGTTGGTATCCAGCACAACACAGATGGTGGCTCTGTTACTCCGTGTCGTGAAGCAGCAGGTCAACCACCCCGACTTGTACCATTTTAACAAAACTCAGGGTAAAAACTTGAAATTCCCGCCTGGGTCAATTTTAGTTTTTACCTAGAAGGCAGAGGTAGCCTTACACCTTGTCATGTACATCCCTGACGCCAGGGTTTTATTGGAACTATGTAGCGGTTCAGCGGAGGCCAAGGTTCAGGGCAGCCCAGGGTTAACGGCCGTCCGCTGACAGCCCGGGTGAGAAAGTGACGCGCACCGAGGGAGGTCACTGTGTGTCAGAGCGCCAGCTAACACCGGCTCATTGGGAATCTCGCATGCTCCATTAAACTTCACAGGACATCCATAGCCAGAGTGTCACGCATATGCACACCCAGGCCAGACCCTCTGCTGTATGGCCTTGAAGCCCCC
>CAESWR010000101.1:293582-303793 GCA_903171835.1 Mullus surmuletus | reverse complement strand
ACGCACAAATACACATGGGGACTGGCTCGTCTCTCTTATCTATCTGCTGCACATGTTCCCCATACGTGTAAAGCTTTTACCTGAGCGCGCCATTACAGCTGAGGCTTTTACCTCTGGAGAGCCAAATTACCTTTCAGATACAACCTTCGCTTTTTCAACTTGCCCTTGACATTTAGTTCACTTGCATTTCCCCGCGTACATATGGGCGAGAACACACACTCCACACCCACACCCACAAAAACACCTTCACAGAGAGAGCTGACTCGTTGTGTGTCCTCGAGCTCGTCATTCTCTGTCATTTAGACCTAAATCTTTTTTTTTCTTCTTTTCTTTTTGCAGAATTGACAGCTGTACATTTACCAGGTAGAACCATCGTCTCCGCCGTAGTTTAACCACAGCAGAGGACTTCCCTCCCAACATCAAAGCACTCACAGTAACGATCTGTGTGTTTCTGACAAAAGCAGAGAGTGTTTGTGTTAATTCATGCTGGAACTCTCAGCTCTCTTTTTCTCCGGGAAGAATGAGGAGCTTTTCCACGAGCGAAGAAAGCTTTCAATTCATCGTTTTGGCTTCAGAGTAAGTTTTGTGTTGTTGAAATGAATACATATTGTGTTAATATTGTTGCAATTGTTTAAATATCTTTTTACACTAGTGCGACTCCCACTTTTAAAAATGTTACTTTGTGCATCTTAGTACCTTTTTTTTTCCAGGTGGGACATTGACATTTTTTATATTCCATTGTGCATTTTTGCCACATTGGTTCCGTTTACATACAGCCAATAAGGTTTTTCTAACAGGCATATTGGCAATAACCCATTTGCGCGTGGCCATATAAACACCAATAACACATTTGCATTCTGGTTTTAAGAACCCTCCTCTCCCCCCTGGTTCCTCCTTCTCTAAGGTGAACATGTGATGATGTCTCCTCCTATCAGGATCTCCACATCAAAAGGAAGATGTATTAGTGTTGTGTTCATGTTCTATCAGCAAGGAATCTTGGTCTTTGGAGTCCAGGAACTCCTTGTAAACATGGCCAAAGGCGAGAGCAACACCATGCTGCGTGAGGTGCCACTGGTGACCCCGACTGGATAGACTGGTTTGGTTAAATATGCAGGAGACAAGAGCAACACCACGCCAAGTGGAAACCAATCACTTCACAAGTGTGATGAAAGACACAAACATCCTGGCATTTGGAGACGCTAGAAAGTAGCGGGATAGACAGATCCACAAAAAGGGGAGCGGGAAGTCCAGACGTTCTCCGTGCGTGGCTGCTTTGATCAGGATATCACAACTGATTACAATCACCATGGATACAGGAAGAACCCTGTTTGAAACTCATTCCCACTGTTTCAGTAACCAGACTCTTAACCCCAGTATTGACTGCATGGAAACGTAGCCGTTGTGAACGTGTTGGTCTGTATTTCAATGCGTGCAGCGTGCAGTGAGCAGCGTGAACGCTTTCCTCTGATCACTTCATTGCTTTATTTCAGCTCCCCTCACCGCCAGCTATTCTCCTCAGCTGCCACACAGCAACCACTCTTAATAACATTTACTCATAGTGAGCAATGATAAATGAATGAAACAAATCATACCCTTTCCCACCTTTTCTGTGACTTCAAAGAGAGGCGTAAAGGTGCCTGAGAGGATGAGCTCTCTCGCCGCTTCTCCGTTTGTCCTTGGGTGAAAAAGCATTCTTTCCTCGCATGTGGTCGTTGGAATGTTTGAATGACATTCTTTACATTTGCTAAATAAATCAGGTTTTCTTTTGCGTTCTGAAGTGGCAAACCACAGTGCACCTACACACAAAAGAGTTCACTGACTGACAGGTTTTCAACCTCAGTGTTGGGTGGCTTTCAGGCCGCTGTGTGGCGCTGAGGGGGGTGAACGGACGGGCTGCTGCCGCTTTGCACTGAGCTGTCCTCGGGGCGCGGGTTCAAGACGGCGGCTCTGGATCAATCCTGCTCGGAAAGCTCAGCCCACCAGCAACTTAAGTTCTGGGAGAAAAGTAAGCAGTGTCAAGTTTGTGAGCTCAAGGAAATAAGCCAGCGTCGTCTGTGTGGTTTGAGTAGTCGGGTCAGGGGTTCAGCTGACCGCCTACTTTCAAACTGATCAGTTAGCAAAACTCCTGCATATTTAGACAAACCAGTCTATCCAGTCGGGGTCACCAGTGGTCTCACGCAGCGTGGTGTTGCTCTCGCCTTTGGCCATGTTTACAAGGAGTTCCTGGACTCCAAAGACCAAGATTCCTTGCTGATAGAACATGAACACAACACTGATTCATCTTCCTTTTGATGAGGAGATCCTGATAGGAGGAGACATCATCACATGTTCACCTTAGAAAGGAGGAACCAGGGGGAATATTTAGGTTTTTATCATGAGCATATTCCGTTTATTCAAATGGGTTATTGTAGTGTTTACATGGCCGCGCGCAGCTGAGTTATTGCTTATATTTCTGTTAGAAAAGGGTTAATGAGTGCATGGAAACGTAGCCACTGACCCCACTGACCCCGCCCCCCTGCGCGGCGGCGACTGTCGCTCCCACAGAGTCGGGGGATGTGAGCGGTGCTGTGACACAGGTGGAGCCTTCACGTCAGCTAATCCACACTGCCTCCTACAGGATAACAACCCTCAATGGAACTTTGAATTTGACCATCAGCAGACTAGATAATGACCACAGCGCGGTCAACGCATGGCAGCTTTAGTGTTCAAGCGCCCTGGCGGTTTGGTGGCAGAGAAGGACTCAAACAGGGAGCAGGGAGTCCCGCATTGCAAAGATACCCGAGGCCAAAATACATCAGACGAGCAACACACACAGGCGCTCTGTGAACTCTGACTCCAAAATCTGTCCGAAAATTGTTCCCCTTTTCGTTTGCTGGATGATGTTTGGTGTTATTTTTTGTTAACTATGGTTCCATAGGAGTCTGGCGGATGATGGCGCACGGTGGCCGTCTGTGGGCAGCTTCCCTACCTTCCACGATATGCGGTTGCCGTTGTTGCCGTGCTCCAGCGCCATGGGGAATTCTCCACGCTCGTAGAACTTACGAAACATGGTGGGCCTTGCGGGGCGCTCCTTAAAAGCGCCGTCGGATCTGGGCCGCAGCACCTGAGCGGGAAGAAAAGGGAAGGAGAGAGTGAAGCGAGAAACTGTGAAATAAACACAGCGTGGCACATACAGTACGCCAACTCCTGTTCTATGAAATCAGAATTGACTGTTTTCTCACACAAGAATAGAATCACTCCCACTGCCTTCTCTTAAAAGTTAATTCAGGGAGACACATGTGCCTGTTCCTCTGCTCCCCGCAGAAAGGGAAAGCAGATAGTATATGTTAGCGTGTGTGCCTGTGTGTGCCTGTGTGTGTGTGTGTGTGTGTGTGTGTTAGTCCTGCAGCCTGAGGCGCTGCCAGAGGCATTGTTAGGATCATCTTTTCTTTGCCTCTGTGTTGGATATGTGCTATTACTGTGGCACCCAAAGACTACAGGGCTCCTCTCACATCGGTCACAGTCTCGGGTGTGGTGGTCATGTGACCCTCAAAAGAGATCTAAAGGGTGCCAAGAATAGAATAGAATAGAATAGAATGCCTTTATTTGTCGTTATACAATTGTACAACGAGATTGGAGAGCTTTTTCCTTTCCAGTGCACACAGACCCCTAAGACTTCCGTTTTTTTGCCAGTTGTTTTTTGCCCATTTAGAGGGCCAAAACCCCTACAATATGACTAAGTGCCCGACTAATAAGAGAGATAAACTATTTGAAATTTTTACAACACTCTTTTCGCCAGAGAAACATTTTGTCCCCAGGAACTAATAAGAGAATTTGTTATAGCCTAAAAATCTGTCAATGCGGAAGAATGAGAATGCCTCAAATTCAATGTTGCTGCTAATCATTGACCATCTGAGGCTCTAATAATAATAATAACCGAATCCTCCCTGAATTGCATTTTATGGAAATTATTTGAGTTTTTGCATTTTTTTTTTTAGTACAGTTGATTAAAAAAGATTGACTTATTCAAAGTTGAGGGGAAAAATTAGCATCTCGTTTTTAAAGCAGTTTAGGGGACGTTTTTTTGTCCTGAGGGACAATTGAGAACGTTTTTTAAGGATCTCTTAAGAGTAAAAAAAAAAAAAGTATAAGTGCAGGATAAAATCTTGGAGGACAGTGTAACTGCCTGTTTATATAAATAATACTATAAATGAGTAAGAATATTATATATAATAAGAATATTTATTAAAAAAATGTACAAATGTATTGTACAGCGTGTTTGATGATATACAGAATCAATTATATTGCACAGGGTGATTGTGATGATTGTGTATCACATATGATGGTTATTCAAAAATTGATTGTATTGCACAGGATGAATGCATATTGAGGTAATAGTTAGAGAATAGTGTTCAACAAATATATTCACAAGAAAAGACTCTCTTAACTCTCAAAATAAATGACTTCCTTTTCACTTTACATTGTTGTTGTTGGTGTGTGTGTGTGTGTGTGTGTGTGTGTGTGTGTGTGTGTGTGTGTGTGTGTGTGCGTGCAATGTCACATCTCTCTGGATCTTGACCAGATCGACAAAAGATTCTGCGAAAAAACTCAATCAAGGGAGCAACAAAACAGCCCGCGGTCGACCAAATGGAGATTGTTCAAATCAAGTGGAAACTGCTTTGCACACTCGAGGAATTAGGATTTAGATGATTGAAAACATCAGAGAGTAGCAGCAGCATGTTGTAGTGGCCGAGTGACAGAATGCTGGAGCCCATCTTTTCCCCGTCTGCCTCCCTCGTGTGCGTCCCGGGCCATCTGTGTCGCCGTGCCACATGACTGGCAGATGTGTCGCTGTCATTAATCCTCAGATTACCACCCACCGAGAAACAGAATTTTGCCACAGCAGCCCACAGGCAGAGCCGAGCGGGAGCGGACGGTTATCATTGGCAGGGTGTGAGACTGGCGCCCAACTTGTATTATATCTTAACCCTTGAGAGTTCCTTAAAAAATCTCAATCGTCCCTCAGAATGAAATAGTCCCCTCCCTAAAAACTGCTGTAGAAATAATATATAATAATATTGTTTCCCACTTTAAATGAGTCAATATTTTTAATCAACTTCAGCCTGAAATATATATATCACATATTAATTATTTGGGGGGATTTTTAACCCTAAATGCTTGTCTGTTTACATAACTCCACAGTATATAAACAGTAAATACAAAAAGTCAAATAATTTCCATAAAATGCAAATCAAGGAGGATTTAAATATTAGCACTATTGGAGCCTCAGATGGGTCAGTGATCAGCAGCAAACATTTCATTTGAGGCATTTTTATTTTTTTCTGCAGTGACAGATTTTCATAGCAAACTCTGTACGTTCCTGTGGAAAAAAGCGTCTCCTTCCAAAAGACAGCTGTAAAAATATCACGTATTAATATTTTTTCCAACTTCTCTAACAGCTAGTCATTCTTGTTAATCTGCTTCAGCCTGAAAGATATTAAATATCAAATGTTTTTCAAAGGATTTTGATCCCTTAAGTGATCACAAAATGACTGGTCAAAAAACGTCCCCAGGAACTCTTAAGGGTTAAAGAGTTTATGTACAATGATGCTACTCAACGGTACACCATCTTTTTCGCATTACATCATTCACAAGTGTTGCCTGTTTGTTGCATAATTAAAAAACAAAAACAGATACTTTCAAAAAGAAAAAAGAAAAACACAAATATAGCTCAGTGAGACCAGCACCAGGGTGATGAAACATAGATCAAAGTTAACACATGCAGTGTGTGGCGGCTGCCAGGACGGCTCGGCGGCTCCCAGAGAGCAGCGACGATTACTGGGGACCTCAAGTGTCTCCAAACACTCACTGCACTAACGCTGCTCTAATGTGGCGTGGGACTGCGGTGCAGTCGTTTAGAATGATTCCGTTCGTAGCATTTGTTTGCCATGCCCGGGAATACTAATATTATGCTGAATTAATGGGCTCAAAATACATACACAACATCTCTGCAATGCGCGTACAACACTGGAAACAGCCACAAACACCCACAATAGCAAATATTTCTGTCGTCTTTGGATTCCTGTCGTTTTTAAAGGAGCAGTGTGTAAGAACAGGTGTGTTAGGCGCCAACTAACTGTGAGTTTACATATGTCAGCACTCCTTTGCTCCTCTCTCCCTTTAGGAGAATCTTCCAAAGCTATGGTGGCCTTTAAGAACCGAAAGGAGAAAGGGGCAGACCATTGCCCAGCTTCATGGGGCGGGATTACACCAACGGGTGGGACTACATGAACGCCAGAGGTGGCAACATGGTGGCAACCAGTGTTCAGGTACTGTATATTAGTGCCACAATGCAGCTGTCCTTCTCAGCTAGAAACATCATGGAGCCAAGACAGCCGTTTCCAGCGCTCCTATGGGCTTTTAAATGGATACATCGAAGAAAACAACTTAAATAAAACAACGTTTTCAATGCATACTTGTATCAATTTTAATTCTTCGGATGCTAAGTACTATTAAACAGTGCCCCTTTAAATGTTTCAAGTAGCAAATACACCTGGATTAATGAGTGTGTCCAATACAAACTGCATTCACTTTAGTTAGAATATAGCAAGTAATAAAGCACACACGCACCACCTTTGTTGCATCAGTGTTGCTTCTATCTTCAGTTTGCTGTTTCTCATTTTGCACTGAAGCTTCTGTTTTTTAATTCATTTTGTTGCCCAGCTGTGGCTACAGGAAGCTGCAAAGCTTGCGAGATCAGTGCTGCTCCGGCTTGCAGAAGTGACAAAGCCCTCATCCAGGTAGCTACTACGGCAGTTGAGCCACGCTGCACCGGGAGGCTAAAAATAGCTCCGACTGGGCAGCGGGGAGAGAATGAAGCCAGACTGCATTGACTGGCTGAGTAGCTTTTATGGTCAGGAATGATGACGCTGCAGTCAATTCCACGGCCCGCGTTCATGGCTGAGGTGCTGCAAGCTTCACAGCCATTTCCCTGCTTTCTTTCCAATTATCGTCACTGGCAGCAGAGACACGACGGCAGCCAGGAAGGGACACATACATGCATGCACAGTGGCAGATCTCCCTGCGCCTCTGCACACACACATCCCTTCCTCTGCTACTGATGTAAAGTGCCATCTTGAGCAGCTTAAGCAGAAGTGTGAGAGGAATGGCGGTGCAGGGAGATTAGAACGTGCCAGCCTCCCCGGCGCCACTCCAGTCATCTGCCCGCTCCTGTTCCACCACCACGACATGCGAGTGTGAAGCTCCGACATGCAAAGAGGAGGAAAAAAACCATCAATGAGTCCCAAAGAGCCGCTAACCTGCTTTGTCTTACAAAAAACTACCTTGTTCCTTTGAGCTCCCTGAGAAGCCGAGTGCCAACTCACGGACAGATTATGAGAAACATTTTCAATAAGAAGCGCGCGGCGTCCGTGTTGTGAGCAACAGTGTCTCTAAATTCTGTTATGTATGGGCGAGCACGGAGCCGCATTAACTCGATTTAGAAGAGCCAAGCTGGCGCTAACGCCGCCTGCTGATTCCGTTAATGCATCTTTGGTGTGAGTGGCCACAAAGGTGGTTTGTTTCTGGAATATGTATTACCAGGAGCGGCGCCGTGCAGGGTGGAATGTTCCCCTTCATTATACGCATGCGCCAACTACGAGGCAGCAAGTCCAAGTAGCTCTGTGTTTTTCTAGTGTGTTGTTTGTGTGGTATTATCACAGCATGTTAATAGCATGTTTATTTGTCATTATACAATTGTACAACAAGATTGGAGAGCTTTCCGGGGCACACAGATAGTTAACCCATCAGAGTTTGCCCGGTTGTTTTTTGACCATTTAGAGGGCCAAAATCCCTAGAAAATGACTAATTGTCAACTTGCTCCCAAGCAAGTGTGAGGAGTTGGAGGCCCTCATGAAGAATCAGCGAGTCCATCGTGAGTGCAGTCTTACGTGATTTACTTAGATCTAGCTAACTCGGACACACTCCGGACTCCTGCGTGGCCTCGTCCAGACCTCCTGCAGGCTGGTCGTTAACTTTGGTAGGTCTACACATATGATAAGGGGATTCATGAATGCTGAATCCCAATTCCAGCCCTTAGCTCATCCCCTTACTTTATGGCGTTCACCTGAGGGGTAGAGGTATCTACCAGTTCTCCTTTGAATGGAGGGGTAGGGCTGAGGGGCGGGGCCAAACAGCCCTTGAAACAAATATGGTTGCTAGAGCACTAGCAACCAAGGGGTAGGGTTAGTAATAGATCTAACCGTAGGTGTTTACCTCTGATATGCTCATAAACACAACAAAGTTTGACACCTAAATCCACAAAGCTTGTTAGCGAGCATTGATTAGCTCGGTTAGCCGTCATTACAACAAAACCTGTTTTTCAATATATGCATACCCAAAACTGGTACAGCAGCAACTATCGCTACTGACGACGGCATGTTGACTGTTAGCCAAGGTGACCAGATTTCTGAAATGACATCCGGGGATATTTCCAATCGGAGATAAAAATGAATTAAAAGTTATCAGTATGAAATGAAGAAATCGGGACAGTTACGGACCGTAACTGTCTGCACGCAACATGCTCCCTCACGCTTTCTGCTTCCTACATGGCTACCGCAATAACTATTGTTCTAGCAAACACGCAACTTTTTTTCTTCTCAATCATACGACGCTTAATTGGGGACATTTTCGGGAACAGCTTTAACCCGGAATCGGGGACCACTTGCCGCCATACTGTTTGTGACTTGATGACGTTTGATGACGTGGCGGTAGTCAAGTTTTTTAGGGGAATGTTTTCACCCCTTCCCCTTGCCACACCATTTGGAGGGACAAGAGGTAGACAAAGGGGAAGAGGTTGACAAAGGGGAAGAGGTGAAAGGAGAATTGGATCTTATTCCAGTGTAGTCTCATTATGAATAATGAAGTCAAACGTGGAAAAAATACAGAAAAATCTGCAATCTACAGTAAAGGTTTTGAGGAAAGTGGGAAGGGATCCATAAAGCTAGCCTGTGAGGCGACACAGCACAGAACAGAGATAGAGGTGGTGTAAGGCAATAAAGGGAGGAAGAGTGTGTTTTGTGAGCCCCTGGTGAACACATCAGGGAGTCATAACAAGGCAGAGCTGGTCAGATGAGCTCCGGGCTGTCATTTCTCTCCTTCGCCTTCACTCTGCCTCCAGATCTGTTTCCTCCCTAATGCTGTTGTCCACTCCAACTAGCTCCACCGTAAACCTGCCTGCTGCTGCTGTTGCTGCAAAGGAAAAAAAAAACAAAAAAAACCCCACACAGAGGCAATAACACATACTCGCAGCACACACGCCGAGCTCCCCACGGACGGGCCCCTGCAGAGGTGATTGAACACCGGCGGGGGCCTCGTGCTCCTGTCATTTATAAAGGTGTCACCCCGAGAAACAGAGATGCTCCCTCTAACCACATTAGTATGGCGCTTTCGTGGCGGTGGCGCTCCCGTGTGGCGCCGCCGACGCACGGAGCGGTGTGGCAGTGGTCAAGGAAAGAAAAAAAACGGGGGAAAACAGAAGGGGAGGAAATGAAGGCGGGGGCGAGGCAGGGCTGTAGGCCGGAGACAAGGAGACAAAGAGTGTGTTTGTGGGTGACTGCGAGTGTGTGTGTCGGGGGGGGTTGAATATGAGAGGAAGAGAGAGAGAGACAGAGACGGGCAGACAAGAGGTGTGGCTCATCAATTCTGAGGGTGAGTTCAGCGTGGCGGCTGCTGCAGCATGTAGGTGATCCATCACTGTACGCGGGGCCTCCAGCTCCCTCTTCCTCCCCCCTTCTCTCTTTCTCTCTCTCTCTCTCTCTCTCTCATCTCTCCATCTCCATACCAGCACCCCAAAAACACCTCTGAATGCCTCTGATAGATGTGTGGTGGGGGGGGGTGTCAATTCATTGTCAACCCTGCGTCGCCATCGCGGCTGCGCTTCCTCAAATGAGACCCGCATTAATCTTACTCTTCGTTTCTATCCATCTTTTCTCCCCGTCTTCATCATGCCTCCTTGGAAAAAAAAAAAGAAAAGCATTTTGCAGCCGTGCATCTGTAGGGGAGCGAGGGTCTCACTGCACATGGGTGCATTGCATCACCTGGTTATTGGGGCAGCAAAGGGGAGGAGGCAACCAGCTCGCTCTGCATTTCACTGCCACTTTCGGTTGAGAGGTTACAGACATGTAGCTCCCGTGCAGATGCCTTCTTTCCTGAAGGGGGGGGGGGGGGGGGGG
>CAESWR010000101.1:283509-293571 GCA_903171835.1 Mullus surmuletus | reverse complement strand
TGGCTACGTTTCCATGCAATCAATAAGCCTTTTCTAAGCTGAATATCAGCAATACCCGGTCTGAAGACACAAAGTCCAGACGTTCTCCTTGCGTGGCTGCTTTATATCCCAATTGATTACAATCACCATGGATACAGGAATAACCCTGTTTGCTTACGCATGGATATAGTTTATTCCCAATGTTTCAGTGACCGGAATATGGACCTTAACCCCAATATTGACTGCCTGGAAGAGTAGCCACAGTGGATGGAGGAGACTGGCCGGGGTTTTTCCCTGATAAGGTCAGCATGCGCAACATCTTGCACATTTCAACAAAATTAGCTCTTTATTTACAGGCCGTTGTGCAGCACAGCCGCTCCGGCCGCGCGCCCGCCAGCCACCAGGGACTCACCCAGGGCGCGGGATGTGTGCTTTATTCTCAAACTGAATTTCAATGAAACAAGAAACAGACACGGCTTTTACGCTGTTAGGGAATCTCCGCCGTGTCCAAACAATCAGTCAACGGGGATATTTTTGCTTACTCATTCCCTCGGCAGGGTAAAGAAAAACAGGCTGGCGGGAGGCTGATCACTTTCAGCAGAATAAATCTGAAATATTTGCACACCACTTCATTAATTTCTCATGACCAAACAGCGAGAAGCTCAATCAGTCTGCGAGTGAGTTTCATTATCTGCCAAAATTAGCCCTGTTGTGAGAGACAAGGTCGGATGAGAACAAATGAGCAAAGAGCTCTCGCTGGACGGGGGGGAACCACAGACAGATAAAAAGGTAACAGAGTCTTTTGTTTCGGAGCTCACACGAGCATTGAGGTGTGCTTTACAGCTGTCAGCGTGTCAGAGGACTTTCACGTCAGCTGCATCGCTCGCACAAGCACAAGGGCAGGGAGGGGGCCGGGGCATCACAACGGCGCTCTGCAAAGACAAAACTACACACCTCGTGTCACTACAAAGACATGGGGATGAAACCGGTGACAGCCACCTACTACTGAACCGTGCCAGAGAGGGATCGCATAAAAGAGGAACTTCAAATGGCAGCTTCAAGCACGGAGGAGCGCCCCACTGTTCTCTGTCTCTTCCAGTTTAACCTCATCACATAAAAGAACAGCACAGACGTGTGAGGACGTTAATGGGTTTGAAGGGGAGAATTTTAGATCGGCGCACAAAGGGCAGAGCCAAAGGGAAAGAGCGACCGCAGCTAGTAACCCCAGATTTTTTAACAATTCTTCGATACTTAACTTGTTTCTATATCACCCTCTTTCCAAAAATTTCATTAATGCATCATGTCATTCAGAATCACTCGAATATGGAATCATTAGACACACACACACACACACACACACACATGGCACCGATGATCAGAGAGCATTTTCGCATTGTAGCGGCATGGAAATCCCCACTAAACATACAGACCAGCTCCTCTGATACTGGTCTTGATGAGAACCATCACCTTTCTGGGTTCTGTCTAAACAAACTACGTCGTATTGTGGTGCGCAATCTCACGTTGACTACTTAATTACTGCGAGGGTGAGTTTCGTTCACTCCGGCTGTCCAGCTGCCAGAGCACTGACGGAGGCGGACGGAGGCGGACGGCGGCGCACGGAGTGGACACGCAGTGGGACCGCAGACGGAGGTGGAAATTGCGGGTAAGATAGAAGGAGCGAAGCGAGGGAGTGAGAGCACCTCGAGTATTTTCTATCTCCTCTGTGTGGTCCACTTATCATGCAGGCAGCAGGGCGGCCCGGCCCCGGCGGAGCACCATTGGCTGATTCGTATCTCTACGCCACAGCCGAGATGATGGCAAAGAGTGAATCAGCATGTGTGGCGACGGCAGAATATATTAGCTCTGACTACGGTTAGGAGAGCAGGGAAACCACATGAGGCTCCAGCGTGAAAGCACACTGCTCGACAATATCTCCGAGATGAACTTCAAATGTGCGTCCATAATAAGGAGATGCACTTTTCTCCCACAAGTTGGTGATTACGTGCTACATTAAGGTTAAACGTCTTTCGAGATGATACTTTCCATTGAATCATGTTTTGGGTAATTTGCAAGAGGAGACTAAAAGCTTTTCTATTTTTCCCAGTCTGTAACCACTCGATACACACTTGAGAATTATTCGACAGCTTTTTTTTGGACACATCAACCCAAAATTCCACTAAATATGTTGTGGCTGCGCCTCAAGAATGGCAGCAGAGCTCTGTGTGTCAGATACAGCAACAAAATAAAGCAGACATTACTGTGAGTGGGGTGCCATGGATTGTATCTGGAGGGTTTCCGTTATGCTGAGCACCTCAACAGATGCCCTGGTTTGGAAATATCCAGTGCTTTCTCCTCACATCCATTAGTTGTCTCCAGTTCTTTTGTGTTTTTACCTCATGAAAGTGTTTCAAATTTCCGAATTTGTCTTGTTGGAAACATTTGAATGTATCAAGACCAGTAAATGCCAATGGTAGACTTTGTTAACGGTTTTCCAAGACTTGAACCTTGTATCCTTCTGCCCCGACAGGGGGACAAATACTGTTTTCTATCTGCAATGAATACATCTGTTTGTATAATACCTGAATCTTCGGCACGCGTAAGTGTAGCAACCTGCCCAACGTCAATTTGTGAAGGAGAAAGACCAAAGATGGCACAGCAATGAGCAATTTTTGACTCTATTCCTGGCTGCTAAAGAGAGGCAAGCGCACTGATCCAATGCTTTGTCTTTACAGCCCCAATCAGTGACGACACCTGAGGGTATTAAAGCGCTACGCCGAGCTGTGAAATTAATGACACACACAAGGAAAACGACATCACTGACCTGCTGCAGTCGCCACTTCTGCTGCTGCTGAGAATGAGGAATTTAACTGTTCCATGGATTTTACTCACCAAATAAGTAGCGTTGTGTCAATAAATGTCCTCATAACTGCATTTAAGTTATGGCCAACCCGCTAATAGAATATTAATGTTCCAAAAAGTCGGTAACAACACTTCTCGAGTACTGACCACGGCTCAAAATAGCTGCATGACTCATCCAAAACTTGGAACTTTGTTTTGCAAGTGTGAGGAGACACTCAACTAAGCTGATAAGGAGACAGTTGTAGAAACACACAGGCAGACATGGAGCTGCCCAGGTGGGCAAGAAGACCGCCGGCTTGGAGATGAGGAGATACATAACGAGGAAGGGAGATGAATGTACCAACACTGCGAGCTGGGAGGACTTAGATTTGACAGTGGGCAGCCCTACAGGGGGAGGACGAGGACGGACACACACACACACACGGGGCTAAGGAGTGGAAGGAGGCATGGACAGATAAGCAGACTCCACCTGGAAGAAGATACAGCTTCTACCTGATATTGTTTAACAATGAAGAACAGTATCTGCTTGATTAGTATGTATTGCAAAACGAACCCCGGGCCCTCGCTCTTATCACAAGCACACTGTGACTTTCTATTCCTGGAAATCGGTCCTGCCGCCTGCGAGGCCGTCTGTTAAAAAAATGATGCTGGAGGTTTGCTTACTGAGACAGCGTGCAGAGACCAAAGCCCGGGAAGGTCTGAAATCTGACCTTTGCATAAATTAAAGAGGGGGAAGCGCGGGTGAGGGGACGGTTACAGCGCTGTTCAGCAAGTGGATACCCGAGACGCACATCTCCCTATCCCAACTGCAAACACACACCCACACACACTCTACATCCACTGTCTGCTTTTACTTATTTGAATGTAACATCAAATACATAAAATGCTCCTTAATCCAAAAACCTGTTTGCTCCACAGACTAAGAAGGGAAATATGCTCCCAGAAGAGGTTGTTAAAGGAAACACCGAGTGATATATATGGAACAGAGGTCTGTTACAGAAACCTCCTGTGAGGATAATACTCGGAGCGATAGTCCACCCCTCGGATTAGCCCAAGAGACAAAGAGGAGGAAAAAAATATTACACATATACATATATTTGCCTCGGAAACAGGCAGGTTCTCCGGTGCTGAGAGATCTCACACTGTGCCGCAGCAGCTCTCAGCCAGACGAGGCAACACTTTTAGCTGTGCTACAGAGCTACAGAGCTACGGAGAGGCACTCACACACACAAACACACAAATAAAAAGAAGCTTATGTAAAAACATTAGCAAAGCACTTTGTGCCAGCAGGCCCTTTGGCTTTTGAGCTGATTTATTCAGAAAGCAGGTTACATGAAAGTCATGCAAGTTTACTTTGGCATTATCAAATCCATTCTAATCTGGTCATCTGCCATCCATCCATCCAATCAGCACTCCCCGTCTCCACCTCTAGCTCCACATAGCAGGTAGCCGATGTTCTGACAGTGAAACAGGTGTCTGGGCGATTAGTCTCTCGATGCCGCCTCCTCTCTCCCACGCCTCTGATGACGACCATAAATCACAGCCGTGTGAATGAGTGCGAGTCAATCAGGAGCTTGCATGCCTTTATGCTTATCATCAAGAACAATCAATAGGGCTCGATGCGAGGGAGCCGCAGACAAAGCAGAGCGAAGCAAAGGCCCGTTTATTATTTAGGCAAAAGTTAAATATGACTTCTCAAGTTCAGTCTGAGCAGCAAAATCCATTCAATCTTCAATCATAAAGTGAGAACTCATCTATTTAAAAGGTGTGCTACGTCATTCCCTCCCTGCTGAATCATATTCACTCACCAATATCTCCACCCCAACACACTCTAATTTCCCCTCGTAAAAATATCTGCCTTCTACGGCTCTCCTGGCAGGAATCTTTATGTCTTTTTGTGGCCCATCTCAAAGGAGTGTTGTCAAGGTAATGTGATGATGACCCCGATGCTGCTCATTAAATCGCTGAGTATCGGAGCATCCACCAAAATGTAAATGCGGAAATTCAGCCAAGACCGCGGCGATGACCTCAAATGAAAAAGTGCCACAGAGTTTCTTTTATACGTTTGATCTAAGAGGTCCTCCTCCCGTTCGTTGGCATTCGCATCCGCATCAGCATCCGCAGCACAACCTTATTCAGGCAGCCAGACAGACCGTCCCAGCAAAGCCAGTTAGCTTCAACAACACTAAAGAGACGGGTGTCAGAGTGGCAGATGGAAAGTTGAGCATCTGTCACTACGCTGAACCATTTGGCTGAAATCAAAGCGAGCTGGGGCCTTCAAAGGACGGGCGGCGCCGCGCGCGTCGGAGGCCAGACACGCTCTGCTGTGCTCGGCAGATAAGGGCCAAGAGGTTAGATTGCTCTTCTTCTGTCTCTGCCTTTGTTCTCCTCTGTCTTAAGGGAGTGGGAGGGACAGACAGAAAGAGGAAAAGGGAGAGAGAAGTCACGAACAGGTTGCTTGTCTCCCGCCGCTGCCGTGCGCCGTGTTGATCAAACACTCGTCAGTGGGATTTGCGGACAGCGGCAGTAATGAGCAGAGGCGGCGGAGGCAGGAGCGCTCTGCCCGCCTGTCTCTGCCCGCCTGTCTCTGCCCGCCTGTCTCTGCGCGCCTGTCCCTGCCCGTCTGTCCATGCCTGTCTGTCCCTGCCCGCCTGTCCCTGCCCGTCTGTCTCTGCCCGCCTCTCTCTGCCCGCCTATCCCTACCTGCCTATACCTGCCCGCCTGTCTCTGCCTGCCTGTTCCTGCGTGCCTGTCTCTGCCCGTCTGTCTCTGCCCGCCTGTCCCTACCTGCCTATACCTGCCCGCCTGTCTCTGCCTGCTTGTCTCTGCCTGCCTGTTCCTGCGTGCCTGTCTCTGCCTGTCTGTCTCTGCCTGCCTGTCTCTGCCTGCCTGTTCCTGCCTGTCTGTCTCTGCCCGTCTGTCTCTGCCCACCTGCCTCTGCCCGCCTGTCTCTGCCTGCCTGTCTCTGCCTGTCTGTCTCTGCCCGCCTGTCTCTGCCTGCCTGTCCGGCCTGTCACCGGGATCATTGCGATGCTATCATAGCTGCTTCTTGCCTCCCGGCCCTTCGCCTCTCCTGCCTTCTCCATCTCACAGTTTGCCTCCAGCGCCCCCTGACTGGGAGCACTTTGACTCAGCTGGATGCGTGGCAGGAAAAATGGCAAAGTAAAACTCAACAGGGTTTTGAAGTGAAGACACACACACGACCAGAACTCTGGAGGATTCGCGGGTTCTTTTCCTCGGCATCGGGTGAACACCGCAGCCCCCGAGCGTCGCCTGTGAAGTTGTCTGCCATGCAGTTTCACCTGCATATCACGCACAAGAGGGTAGCGCCCACTCACTGCTGCTCTGGAACCACTGAACATTTCATCGTGTGAGTTTGTGTTGAACATTTATTTAAGGAATAGTTCAGATTTTTTTACATGAAGTTGTGTGAAATCCTCACCATCAGTGTGGTTCATCAGCAGTGACTTTTCCCCCACTGCGTCTCGTGAGCGGAGTTCCAGCCCGGTTTTGGTTTTGCAGAAAGTATTCCCGCCTAGTTGCTGAGGTCACAGAGATAAAGCCTCCAAAAAGCGTCTCCAAAAAACAATATGCGTTCAAAAGAGTAAATCATTTGCATCATGAATTCTTGGCGGCAAAAAAGTGCAACCTCACACTACTATTTTCCTTCCCTTCGTATCACTGCGTGCACCATCATCAGCTGTTTCACAGGGTTTACGTTCGGAAGGAGACTATTGCGACGTGTCTTCTCTCGCATCGCAGGGGTCTCCTTCCTCCTTCAGCTGATGATAGTGTACGCAGTGATACGAACGGAGGGAAAATAGTACCGGGTGATTGTGAGGTTGGACTTTTTTGCAGCCAAGAATATGTGATGCAAATGGATGACTCTTTTGAACGCAATATTGTTTTTTGGAGAAAAAGTGTGACCCCAGCAACTAGACAGAACTACTTTCTGGAACACCAAAACTGGGCCGAAGCTCCGCTCACAGGATGCAATGGGGGAAAAGTCACTGCTGATGAACCACAATGATGGTGAGGAGCTCAAATAACTTGAAGTAAAATCAGAACTACCCCTTTAATCTACTTTGCGTCGCATGTCCATAAAATGGCAAATGTTGGCAATCTAGTCGTTTCAGCGTCTGCTTGGTTCTACTCCAGTGTGTCTGCAAAACTTTATTTGTGACTTCGGCAATGACTGAGACAGCGTCTATTAACACAAACTGCAGTAGCAGGACAGTGTGCTGATCAGTCCGGTAAAATTGCGCAACAGTGTCATAAATCTCCGACAGCAATGATCTCCGAGCAATACGGCGTCCAGTGAAGCCAGTAAAGGCAATGCTGAATGGCTGTCACAGCAAAAGTTCCGATTTTTCAAGTTTGGCTACCGAACAACACGACCTGGTCGGGCATCCGAAGCGACCCAGCAGCAACCTGTTCTCACGCAACCTGGGCAACTTGGGAAGGTTGCGCCTAAACGCGGACTCTGTCGTTGCCTTTGACATATTACGGACACAAGGCAGAATTCCACAGGTCAGGGCAATGTTATTGCACCAGCGGTTGCGTCAAAGATTTTTTTTGGGGGGGGTTGGAAAACAAAGGCCACCCTTTTGCATTATTGGATTGGATCAACCATGTTTGAGGGATACATTGATTTTTCTGCTATTATGTTGATGTAGGCGGTCACGAGCTGCCACGTAGGCTGTGACCCCCTGCAGAGGCGCCGATCACCAGCCTAAAGTCCATAGATTAGAGCACTCACAGAGACGGCGGCCCTTTCTCCTCTAGCAAGGACGAGTCGGAGTGATGGGTGATAATGACGAGGGCAGACAGTTAATGTCCTGTCAGTTTAATAGACTTAAGCACAGCCTGTTAATGCTAAGCTTTCGCTGACGTCTACGGCCAGAGAAGCAGCACACATCATTCAACGCTTGATGAAATCCGACATTCATCACATTACAAACACTGCCAGATTTCCCAAATTGTTTACCAAGGCCTAATAAAGATGAAAGTAGTTGAACTGTCATTTACTGCAATTAGGATGCACATCAACAAGCAAAATCCAATACTAAAAAGAATTATTATTTAGCCGTTTACTGTGTGTTTTCATTGAAAGCTTTGCAAACGAAAAAAAGAAGAATAAAAAAAAAAAACCCTGACAATCTGTCGTTGCACAGTTGAAGGTTTGCAACCGGCCGCTTCAGTCAAGGGTCCGCAAGGGTCTCTACACACCACTATCGGGTACCTGGCCATCTCAAAATACTGCAAAATCCTGCACGCACACATGCACACACACAACCTAAGGCCCGGAGGCCACATTGGATCGACTATTTCATCCGGCCTGCAGAGCCTTAACAAAAAAAGGAAAATTTCTCCATAAGCCAAAATAAGAAAGGTTGTAAGCATGATTATTTAGAAGAAGTGTAACCCCCCCCCCACACACACACACACACACATACACAAACACACAAACAAACACACAAACACACACACGCACTTCCCCAAGCATGCTAACATGCCCTCTCAACGAAGTGGGGCTTTATCAATTCAAAATGTAATTGGAATTATCACAGATTTAACAGATTTATCAACCATCTCTTCACAGTATTTTCCCCAACAATACTCCATCAAGCACAATTGTGACATAACCCCAAATCCACATTTGGGGGTTCGTTTCTTGCACCACCTGGCCGGACCGTCGATCAATATCTAAAAACCAATGTGTCCCTTCAGACAAACATAACTGCCCCGCCCCCCCCGCTCAGACTTGTGTCACCAAGTCTTGTGTGATGGTAATAAAAGCGTCAAGTGCTTTGGGTCTCACCATAATGCAAATAAATTAATGTTTGTTTTAATGTTCTGGTTCTAACTGGGCAAACAAACGTCCATTCAGTCTTTGGGGATACGTGGTACCGCTTTGAAACCAAACGCCTCCTCTGGGAGAAATGTAACCTTGTTTTGTTAATGATTTTCAGTTCCCTCTGTGAAGAAATATTTCACGAGGAAAAGTTAATATCAGATCAGAATATTGTGGAAATCCCAAAGTAAACACAACATAAAAATATGGCTTCACATGAGTTCATATTTTGGACATTCTCTCTATATCAAAAACATACACGCCTCCATTCCCTCCACTGCTCCTTGTAGAAGGTAATTTGCTGGTTTGAACTATCCAGATACCCAAGCATGTTAAAGCAAAATAAAACATAAACTGACAACATATTAGGCTAATTAATTTTCTGGTCACGCTTAATTATTAACAAGGATCTCGCTGGCCCATGCATGAAATAAGCCATGTGTGGTGTGTTCTATGTCGCGCAGCAACATTAAAGTGCGTCCTCGTGTTCATGTGCTTTTAATGCGACTGAGATTAAGTGAAAACAAGCTCATGATCCGACTGCGTAACACACACAAACGCACACACACTCACACACACACACACACACACACACACACACACACACACACACACACACACACACACACACACACACACACACACACTCTTGATTTTGATTCAAGACGGACACACAAGCGGAAGCGGCCTGAGTCTAGATGCCCTCTGCGTTGCTCATCACATGACACAGGGCTAATTAACTCTAGAGCGGAAAATAGAGGCTCTGCAAGGAGCAATAAACATCCTCCATTAAAAGCCATCTAATTAGAATGCAAGCTACAAGGGCTTGAAGGAGAAGACAACAAACACAGAGGCCGCTGTAATTGTCAACCGAGCTCTGCGGAAAGCAAACATAATGGACATAATCAGCCAGGCACTTCCACTGAGGTCAGAGCAGAATGCTGCTGAGGCACTTCTCCATATCTGACTGAAGTTTCCAGATGGTGTTTTCCTCAACCACCAAAAAGGTCACGCACATTTCAGCAGTCCTGCACTTTGGACGACACGCCATCAATTAGGGCCTGATCTGTCCGTGGATACCTGGCCAGAGGAGCATCGGGCTAAGAATTGTGGCTCTCCAAAAAGAGCCAGAAGTCCCGAAAAAAAACAACATTTGGCTCGGCTCATCAAAAAGTGAGTGGCTCCTCAGATTGTTTTTTACCTAAATGAACCAGGGTTCTGGCTTTGAGCAGTCCTGCACTGTGGACGACACGTCCATGTCCACGGATGTCTGGCCAGAGGAGCGCCGGGCTCAGTATTCCAACTCTCCAAAGAGTGGCACCTCAGATCGTGTGTTGCTTATGAATTTATTACCAAATAATAATGTTGTT
>CAESWR010000101.1:237385-259705 GCA_903171835.1 Mullus surmuletus | reverse complement strand
CACACCTATGGAAAGCCGAGTGAGTATTTATCAGATATCCACGTCACAAACACACACTCGTTCACTCGTGAGCTGCAACAACTCTGACATGTTAACTAGTTAATCATGAATTAAGGTCTCCAGTTAACTAGTGCATCCAATGATATGTTACTACTCACTAGTTAACTACAGTTCAAGCCTTTTTTGCCCTTACTAGTAAACTAGATGGACCCAACATGTTCGTGAACTAGTGTGATAAGATATCTACTAATTAACCAGTAAACCCATTTGCTGCTCCGCTAATAGTGGGTCTTAAAGTGTATATCAGCTTCATAGTGTCAGGAAAAATAAGCAATAGTTTAGAGAAACGATGAAAGGTGGGAGGAGCATGTTCTGAGGCTTCCCATTGGCTCTCCAGTCCAAAATGAAATATGACAACCAATTAATACTCAGGATTTGGTTATTATCCCTCCTGCTTCATTTGCACTAGTTCACTAGTCGACATGTTTCCTCAGGAAATGCAGCATGTTAACAAGTAACAGGAATATTGATTGCCAGTTAACTAGTGAGGGTCTATTGTGAATGTACATGTCAACTAGTGAAGCTTCAAAGGTTGTACATGTCACCTAGTGAGAGCCACCGTGTGCACTGCTTTGGGTGTTTCTGACTTTACATGTTAGAGACCCTGTGACCAGGGGGAAGGAGGAGATGAAGGGGGGGGGCGGGGGAGAAGGAGAGGGGGAAGGGGGAGAAGGAGATGAGTGGAGGAGGCGAAGAGACGAGGGGAGGAGGCAAGGAGAGGAGGAGGGAGGGAGAGGATGGGAGAAGGAGATGAGTGGAGGAGGCGAGGAGAGGAGGGGAGAGGGGAGAGGGGAGAGGGGAGAAGGACATGAGGGAAGGAGGTAAAGAGGAGAGGAGGGAGGATGTCAGCCATTGAACGTTGGGACTCCAGTGCTCCTGAAAGGCTCTGCACAGCGAGGAGGGACGCAGCCTTCATCGGTGGACGTCCTGATGAATCCACACCTGGACTCAGGAACACCTGGATGGATCAGTGTGTGCAGAATTGAGAGACAGGAAGTAAGGAACTGGCTTCAATCCAGGAATGGAGGTGTTCATGAAACGCGTTGACAAGCTAAAGTCAGATAAATATTGTTGCCGTGACAACCAACCTCGGAGCCGCTCTCATTCACGTCGTTGTACTTGCCCTTTAAATTTGTCATTTTAAAATGCCGCAGCTTGTGAATAAATTCTGATAATGGAACACTTCCCCTTGATTTTAACGAGCTGCGCTGGAAACCGTGAGCTCACTTTACTGCTGGAGCGAGTGTGAGAGCATGACGTCCGAAAAATGTCTTATTCAAGAAGGTAAAATGAGCCCAAAAAGGCCCGGCTGCATTGCGTCGCGGTGAATTCACACTCAGCCTTCCGACGTGTGCTGAAATCCCTCTGAAATATATATGACAGCCGATCTGAGCGCCTCCGCAAATGCACTTAACTGCTGGGCGGGAGAGGGAGAGGTGTCGGGGGGGGCAAGAGGAGAGGAGGGGCGAGCAGGACGGAGCAGGAGAAAGCTCGGCCCGCGGAGAATAAAAGCTGCTGCTTTTACATAGAGCAGGGCAGAGTGTGTGTGTGTGTGTGTGTGTGTGTGTGTGTGTGTGTGCCTTTGATGACAGCCACGGGGGGGTTACACTCAAAGCGAGCGTGCTGCTCATGCAAGAGTGAGTAACTTCTGTTTGAGACTCTTTGTGCTTCTCTGTCTGGTTTTTGTGAGCAGAGAAATAGAAAAAGCTCCTGTTTTTTCCCCGCATCACTTACGAGTTCCTGGGGACGTTTTTTGTCCAGTCGATTTTTGACCATTTACAGAGTCATAATCTCAAAAAAATATATGATATTTCATACGCTTCTTTGAGGCTGAAGCTGATTAACAAGACTGACTGATGAATATATGATATTTTACGGCAGTCTTTTGGAAGGAGATGCTTTTTGTCCCCAGGAACTAATAAGAGAGTTTGCTATGAAAATCTCTCACTGCCGAAAAAATAAGAATGCCTCAAATTCAACAAACTGGCATTTCGAGGGTGAAAATCCCCTAAAAAATATATATTTGATATATGTATTTCAGGCTGAAGTTGTTTGAAAAGATTGATTCATTCAAAGTGGAAAAAATTGATATATGTTATTTTAACAGCAGTTTTTAGGGATTGGACACAAAAATCTGTCACTGTAAAAAAACAAGAATACCTCAAATTAAATGTTGCCGGTAATCATTGATCCATCTGAGGCTCTAATGATAATAGTAATAATGATTATTAAATCCTCCTTGAATTGCATTTCATGGAAATTATTTCAGTTTTCGTATTTTATTCAAACACTTTGGAATTATATAAACAAACTGGCATTTAGAGGGTTTAAGTTCCCCCAGATAATGATTATTTGATATATATTTCAAGCTGAAATTGATTAAAATGACTGACTCATTTAAAGTGGAAAAAAACATTAGTATATGTTATTTTTACAGCAGTTTTTAGGAAGGGGACATTTTTATCCTAAGGGACAATTGAGAAAGCTTTTTAAGGGGTATTTATATATTTTTTTAATAGAATTTTTTATTCTTACAGGGTATTTATGTTGCGTGTGATCATGTGCCAGAAAAGAAACAGAGGAAGAAAGAGGGCAATGTTCCCGAGCCTGCATGGCCATGTCGCATCATATTTGTCACGTTGGAAGGAGAGCACCCCGTGGTCCCTGCCGCCCTGACCCTGCAGCCGCTGCCGCCTCGCCCCCGCCGCCTCGCCGCAGCCACATCCCAGCCTGCCTCTCTGGGAGTGCGGCGCTGCAGATCGCTGACCCTCAGCAGCCCCGACGGCAACCTCCGGCTCGCACGGCCAGCACTCCTCTGCTCCTCCCACACATATTGAACTCCTGCTCCACCACTGGGACTCATGATATTGCCAAGCCTGTTTGTGTGTGTGTGTGTGTGTGTGTGTGTGTGTGTGTGTGTGTGTGTGTGTGTGTGTGTGTGTGTTTCTGTCTGTGCCCGTGTGTGTGGAGACATATGAAACATCTGTAGGGGCCGTTACTAAGCCATTTAGCATTGCTTTTATTGGAAGACTGTAAAATATAACATTTTTCGCCAGGCCCGACAATCCAGGATAGTTTCGCGACTTTTCAAGCATGTTCAGAGGTCAAAATTATAATTTTATAATAATAATAATAATAAGAAGAAGAAGAAGAAGAAGAAGAGATTGCCCGATTGTTTCGAGTTGGCTCGGGCCCAAATTAGCTGTTCTTTGCAGGTACCATCCAGCATCACCATTCCAGCGCGGCTTCACCGCCGATCAATGAGCAGAGGTGACTGCAGCTTCAGGCTTCTGGTGAATCATCTGCTCTCATCCTTCAGTGCTTCCCAGGTGAAAGGGTTCGAGCTCCTGTAACACTGGAGACGGGATTTGAAAGGGCAGGCGAATCCGTTGTGTGATCGGGTCGGGTTAATGAGAAAAAAGGCTAAGCTTTAGTGAAAAGTGCACGCTGTCAGTGTGGAAAATGGCATTTTGTGACATGAGCTCGCCAAGAGACAATCAAGTAAACACTCTGCCATGTTGGTTTCACCTCTGGCGCGACACACACACACACACACACACGCACACACACGCACACACACACTCAGACACATGCACGCACGTCCGCGCAGAAATAGTAGACATATTTTGTCAGTATTTAGAAAAATCACAATGTGTAAGACTTTGAGAGGGTCACTAGCAAAGCACTTCTTTTGTTGTTGAACTAAATATTTTTCCAGTATTTTTCTACTTTTGAGTCAATGTCACCATGAAAAAAAGACTTTGGTCGGTTTAGGAAGGAGAAATTAACTTGATTGTGTTTAGGGTTGCAAAATTCCAGGAATTGTCAAAGTTGCAAACTTTCGATGGGAATTTTTTGGGGAATTTATCTGAACTGCACGTACCTGGTCATCCATGTATAAATATGTATAAGCAGACATACATGCAAACATGTCTAATGCAATATTTTTTGAATAGATAATTTTCAGGGAATTTTCCTGTCATGTCATGAACTGTCATGAATATAGGCATCAATATTTGTCCTTAGCAAACATACATGTAATAGATAGACATTTTAATAATTAAAAAAATGTGATTCTGGAGCACAGTTGAATTCGCATTCAAACATGTTGTTTCAACCGAGATCATTTTTATGAACCTCATTGTAGTTAATAACAAGAAAGAATATCTCCAAAATTCCCATGGAAATTTTCAAGAAATCCTCCACCCCTTTGCAACCCTGTTTTTTGGTAAGCCCTCACACACACACACACACACACACACACACACACACACACACTCAGTATTTTCGCAGTATTTTCTTACACTAAAACTCTGTAAATATAAAATATCTCCCTGTGTTACTCTCATGAGGAAAAATAATTGATGTTATTAATGATTATTATTAATAATTATCTATCTATCTATCTTTCTATTATTGGCGTAATTGTTGACCCAGAAGAAGAAGGCTGCCATCAGTGAGGCCGAGCTCTGAGGTTTCATCCATTAAAGGGAGTTTTCCTTGCCAGTGTACTGAGAGCCCCCCCGCCGGAGGAGCTCTGCTTTGGAATTGTGAAGCACCTCTTACTGCTGCTCTGCACAAATAAACTCATCCCTGTTTCTTCACAAGCTTCTTTTTTATTTTGGATAATCGTGCCGCTTCCCGAACATCACGATCAATTTCAACCGAAATGGCCAATAACGGGAGGAAACGATCCATCGGCGCACATCAGCGACGACAGACGTAACAAGAGCAAACAGACGAGAGAGGGAGACGGCGGAGGAGGAGGCGTCTGTGATGTCTGTGATGTCTGTGAAGGCGACATGGATGAGGTGAACCAGGCGGCGCCAAGCGTGTCGACCAGGCGAGTCAGAGCGCCGGAGCATCGCCGGCTTTTTTATCAGCCTTTGGGCGAGGTGAGAATTCCCTCTCAAAAGAAGGACTTTTTCCAGTTGTTTTCTGGTTGGTTTAATCATTCCATTAAAAGGGCCTTTTAGAGGCTTGCTGCCGCTGAACCGGTCTGCATCGCCTTTGACCCAAACATGTTCTCTAATGTGAAGAAAGATTGTGAAGCTGTGTAGATTTCAGCCACTGGCGTGCATAGACTGTTTGAAGGGCAGGAGCAAGAAGAAAGAAAAGGGCACCGACCGCATCTTCTCGCCAGTGAGCAGGGAGATTTAGCACGCGTTTTTGCCACCGAAGAGAAGAGCCTGGCGATGTTGACTAAAACGTATATCCTGATATATTTAGGCTGAATATCGAAAGACGATTGAAATCCCAATATTTTTTCCACAAAGGGAGCTAAATGTTCAGTCAAAACAATTGGTTTTATTGAAACCAGCTACTTCAGTGAAGAGTTGCAAAAACCAAATAGGTTTCTTCACCTGGTTCAAACTCAGCTGTTCAAATAACAGTTTAAACGTAACAAATACTTTATAACAACAGGAGTAACTTTTGAAATGATAAAACTCTGTGTAAGGTGCACATAAAAAAATCTGAAATCAAAAAAGCCTCTAAAATAAAGTAGGCCAAACGTTTTCGTTAAATAAATATATGAATGGAAAAATATCTGCCGATCTTTTTAGTTTAGCTTGCCAACTGGATGGCTTATTTAAATCAAATTACAGATTTATTTATAACAAACATAACCATATGATCTCATTCCATATCTTTAAAGAAATATTGATTTTTTTTTCAGGGCACACACCTGATTTCATCACTCTTGCCGCCGGCCCATCTTGAATGTGAACTTCTATCTTCAGGTTTTCCAGCGTTTTCCTTCAGGTGTTGTTAAAAGACAAACCCACAGATGCACAGTCGCTCCTTCACACAGTAAAGAACATTTGCTGGCCTTTGTTGAAGCAAAGGCGGGAGAGCAGGCAGGCGGACGGGCGGCAGGCTGGTGCTCCGCCCGGCTCACCTCTGGGCGCCAGACTTCAGTCAAAACAATCCCACAAATAAGCATCTGCAGCTCGTTGCTGTGTGAGAGCAGCACAAGTGCCAGATACCTCCACTGTGCTAATTGAGAGAAAGACGCATATTGCAGACTCACACCTCGACGATGCCTCCCACTCGGGGCCTCAAAATCTCTGCTGTTTGTTGCCGCTGTTTTCCCCGTCTCCCCCTCCTTCATTTCAAGTGTTTACATCAGTTCTTTAATTAGGTTTTTATAAAGAACTCAATTTAATTGCAAGCAGGAGGTCAATTCTCGCATGTACCATTATCAAATATAGAACTAATTCATTGGATATTAACCACAATAACAGGCACCTGGCATGTAAGCGTTGTTTTTTTGGTCTCGCTCCAATTAATGACCCCCCCCCCCCCCTTAATAAAGGCATTCATGCAAGCAGCTGCAAAGCCTGATAACTGTCTATCCGCTGTTCCTTTTTACTTTGAAAGAACTTTTATCAGGACTGTGTGAGCGTGTGCAACTGCACCATCAACCACTGATTCAAAATCTAAATCACCACAGTAGCAGAGAGCTACTTTGGTAGATTCAAGTTAAATTCGACGGAAGAGAAACTCACAGTTCTGTCACACTCTCAGATAGAAACCTGGAACCCCACTGACACACAAAGAGGTCAGCCTCCAAGCCCACCCTGCTGGTGGTCCAACAGCCACGACGGTCTGCTGTCTGCAAGGTGATAGAGCTGCTTAGAGAGCTACTTTGATAGCAAATGGTGGTGGTGTGACGAGATCTCGTGAGATTAGATGTGATGATATTTGTGGTGTAAGTGCAGAGCTGTCCTGCGGGCACAGGGCAGAAGCCTACGCTGCGTTCAAATCGGTTTTGCAGAGAAACTGGAGGTTGAACCGAGCGGCGCATCGTCAATGAAGCGACTATAGGGTCAGACACCACGGTGACAAAACGAGCCACTTTATGGACGCGTGACGCCACTGACGCAATATTGGTCGCCAAGACGCGACTGGTGTGAACGCGGCTTCAGAGCTGCTTTCTACACCAAACAGATTTGAAATGTATTTTGGTTTTACTCACAGAGGGACATTAATACAGCCTCTCTGCTCTTTGTCTTGTCAAGACTCACTGAGCTGCTACAAGAATTTCCCACACAATAATTTACTGTATTGCGCTCCTCTGTTTAGTTTAGTTATTAAAATGAATAATTTATATTCGTGATGATGATCAATGATCGGCTATAAAGCCTTTAGAATCCAGTGTGGTTTCCCAGCTTGGCAGACTGACTTGTGGTTGCAAAACGGAGTAGCAGTGAGACTCGGAAGCAGAGATCTGACAAAGGGGGAACGGGAGAGACAGAGCGAGAGGGAGAAACGGGGTAGTAAGAAACAAAAGACAGAGCGACAAAGCAGTGGGAGGTGTATGCTGTTTGTCAGCACGAGGAGAGCCGAGTGTCAGTTTTGGTGCTGCATCAGTGAGTGATGGCTGCCATTATCGCGCCCAATGGGGATAAGCAGGCAGTATTAGCACACTGTTTCCACAGTGAGATGAAACAGACAGAGCTCTCCACAGTGGGGACACGCAGAGCCAGCAAGGAAAATGGAGTGTGAAAGCATGCGAGCTGGAAAGGTTGGCGGAGGGAAATATGAAGAGGAGGCGAAAAAAGGAACATAAAGAGAAGGGGAAAGGAGCAGGTGTCACCGCACACAAAAGACAATCACCAGACGGCTCGTGTCGAAAAATGGAGAAGGAGAGGAAATTTGAACAAAGGAATGAAGTGTCCCCATTGTTTCAGAAGTTCCAGCGGCTGTTAAAATAAAACGCAGCTTCTCAACACAGACTTTCCATCCGGCAAAGCGGCCGAGGCAGATATGGCAGTTAGGGGATGTGCACAATGAGAGGTGTAATTATAGAAGGAGCTCGGCTCCCAGCACAGGGGGAAAGCACCTGTGATTGGTGAGTATATACATGCATGTGAGGGCATATATTATAATCTAGGAAGTAACGTGTGAAACACGTGATCATGTGAAAACTGCATCAAGTTGTGGTTCGAGCGCTTTGTGCTCCAACATCGGAAGTGACTGTGAAGAAATAGAAATAATGGTCTCACCCACCCGTGCCCTCGAAACATTGAGTTTATTCTGCAACAGCGTTTCTAAAACTGGTTTTGTTGTCTTTTGTAGCAGTCGGAGGTAGCCATCGATGTAGCCTTTAGCTTAGCTAGAGGAAGTAGAAGAAGTCAGGTAGATCAGTGAAAAGTTACTGTAGGAGAAGAAGGTGATGTCGCTGTCTGCGGCGGCCGTATGAAAGCAGCTAACAAGTATGACGTGTAGGCTGCGAGACAGAGCCAAGCCATACTCATGGTCCGCACGGCTCCTCAGCAACAGCAGCCAACTTGTGTTTGCCTTTCAGGGTTTGGGGGAATTCATGATGAGCGTCTTTTTTAACCCTGTCTTTATTTTCTCTCTCTTTCTTTTAATGCAGCTCTGTGCTCCTGGAACAGAGAGGGTGGGGGGAGGATGCCTTCGAAGATGCCGGTTTGGATGGGTTTCCTCAGCAGAAGAAAGAGAGCCTCCACCGATCAGCCTCCATGCACATACGACACCGCAGGGTCTGATCCCAGATCTCACATTTGCAACAAGCTTTTTCGGCAACCACTTGACCATTTCCCTCCCCAGTGGGAGGCCTCTGAGGGATCACACATACCATGGAGCTTGGTGTACGTCAACAATTTTACTTTGGCAATTATCCATCGAAAGAGGCAGCTGCGTTGTACTTTATAGTTCTCTTTATATGTTTAGGATGAGGGTTTGTTGTTGTGAAGGGTTAACTATTGCCCACTGCACCACGGTGAAGTTCACGAGCCAATTACAAAACGGATTGAAAACCAGTGTGGGATTAATTTGTGTAGAGTTGAGTTTGAACCAAGGTCAGTGACCCAAACACACGCCAAGTAGTTGTAAGCCTCCAGGCTCTCGTACGCTTTCATTTGGCAAGCGCTGTAGTAGGAGGTCTGGAAAAGAGGTAAGAAAAATCACTTCTCATTACTTCGTACAGATCATATTCGATATGTTTTGGATACTGGTGAATGCAGGCTCACCCAACACTTTTGCATAATTGCTTCCTGTCATTTCCAATGACTGTTCTCCACTTCCTGCCCCCCATCTGAATTTCGTGTGTCGTCGGCACCACGTGACTGCAATATATATATAATGTATGATATACCTATTACACATCCATGGGTAGAGCTGGTGGTGGCGGGGACTGGGCGTTCTTGTTATTGTTCACAGCTTGTTCAAAGCAGTCCTGGGCTGATTTATGCACCTGTATTAAAGGTGCTATATGCAGTATTTGATCCCTTAATATACCCCGCGTTTGTTCGTATCCAAGTTCTCTTACTCGCTGTTGTGGTGGTTGGTCTGGCCTCGCATTCACCCGTGTGAGCTTCTCCCCTCATATATAAACACAATCGAGCAATGCACGTGACCCGAGCACCGGGCGTGATCCAACACTGTGATAGTGGAGCCGATACTCATAAAGAGAGTCAACAATGACTATGTCAGTCAATATTGAGGTGAAGGTCCATATTACGGTTATTGAAGCATTGGGAATAAGTCGTTTCCATGCATGAGCAAACGGGTTTCTTCCTGTGTCCATGGTGATCGTAATCAATGGTGATATGGCGATCAAAGCAGTCACACACGGAGAAGGTCTGCTACAAACCCTGCTTGGTGTAACTTTGCGCTCCCCTTTTTGTGGATCTTCTATCCCGCTACTTTCTAGCGTCTCCAAATGCCAGGATATTTGTGTCTTTCATCACACTGATGAAGTGATTGGTTTCCTCCTCACTCTAAAAGTGTGGCGTGGTGTTGCTCTCGCCTTTGGCCATGTTTACAAGGAGTTCCTGGACTCCAAAGACCAAGATTCCTTGCTGATAGAACATACGCAGAACATAAATGTATGTATCTTTTGATGAGGAGATCCTGATAGGAGGATACACGATCAAATATTCGCCTTGGAAAAGGATGAACTCGGGGAATATTTGGGTTTTTAAATGGGTTATTGGTATTTACACAACCGGGTTTTTGCTAATATTGCACTTAGAAAAAGGCTGCATGGAAACGTAGCCAATGATCTGGCACAAAGAGCCCTTCCAGCTGCTGATGCTAAAGCAAACTAAAAGTGACAGGAAGGGTCCGCCCCTTTATTTTGGTCTGATGTGCTGGTGCTCATGGTGACATCTAGTTTTAAAATATTGCATACAGCCCCTTTAAAGCAGAAATCTCTCCCTGTGTGTATAATCAAGTGACTCCATTGCCTAAATCAACCTTGAAAACTTGGTGTCGGTTGAATCGTTATTGTTGAATACAGAGAATACAAAGGTTGAATACATTATGAGTAAGATTTTGGCAATTTATCAAAAGAAATACTGATGGCAGAACTCGAGACTGTAAGAACAAAACAGGTACAACTAAAAATGACAGGACAAAATGGAAGTGTGCGCCAACTGGAACAGTATTCTGCTGACGTCTTTCACAGCGCTGCTGCGTTCGGCCACGCGGCGTCTGCGACTGTCATCCTCTCCATCGACGCAGTGCTCTGCAGGGAAAGGTTCCACCAGAAACATGAAAAAGTGCATCCACGTTTAACTGTGTAATCCACTTCACTGTTATGCACTTGAGTTTCTTGCTCTGAACGCAAACACAATCCACAATCTCTGTGCTGAGAGAACAGCTGTGTGATGTGTGGCCGCTGCCTTTCCTCTGTGTTTGTCGACTGGCAAACAAAAACTCCATAACCTTGTGTGTATGCGACAGCCTTATGGCACGGAACATTCAAAACTATTTGCCTTTTATGTCCAAAAAACCCAGGATTTATGATAATAACGTTTCAATTTGTCCGCCAGCGTTATGGCAGCGAGCCAGTCTATGCGATACATTACTGCAGGAAGTTGTTCCTAGCCTGAAAGTGTATAGAAATAACTTTGTGAGCAAAATGTAGATGCAACAATGAGGTGGATAGATCCCATGTGGGTTATATCCTGTATATTGATTATTTTCCCTTGTGCTGTTATCCACAGGAAGTGCTAATATAGAGAAATAGAGGTTCCTATCAAAGCTCCACATTCCCTTAGTCTCAACTTAGTGGGGAGAGATATTACATTTTGAAAATAATGTAATTGCCCTCATTTGCATCAGAAATTTATTGGCCTCAGAGGCTTATGACAATGAGAGCATGGGGGAGATTTAATCGTCGCGCTTTTATAGGAGCTGGTCTTGTTTAAAAGCAGGTGAAATAATGAAATGAGTTAGCAATGATCGATTACCATGTAGCGGCGCCGCAGACAGTCTGTGGAATCATTGCGTGATTAGACCATAAAAACATCACATAAAGAATTATACGGTCCAGTCAATAACGTTTATGATGAGAATGTAATGGCTGATGCGTCTCTGCTAAACCTTCTTTGACCAGAACTATTTACGGCCATTTGCCTTTGCAGAAAAACAACTGAGACAAAATATGTTTTCCGAGCACTCAAAAATTCCATCATCATCTTGGCTCAAAGCGGACAACATGCTGTGTGTGGCACCATCAAGTTGCTACGATGCATCTGCCTCTCCAAGTGAGTCACAGCTCTCTAAGCCTTCAATCAATCTTGTTTTTTCCCTTTGAGATTCATAATGGCAAATCATCACAAGGACAACAACCACATAAGATGTAAGTGCAACAACCATGAACAAACTGACCTGCTCCATTTTTATTTGAGTCACAAATAACCTGCGAGTGGCAAAGTAGAATCTGCCAAAAGTCCTCTCAGATGAGCATAAGAAGAGGTCTGGATGCTCACCCTCTGATTGGTCAGAGTTCTTCCCAATGATGCACAGAGTAATGAGGTCAGACCAACAGAGCAAAGCGAGAATGTAAACAGACTTCCGTGGCAGCCATCTTGGTTGATGATGATGATGGAGAGATGCTCTTCAAGAAGTCACTGACAAAAGCACGATGCGTACTTAGCGTTACCCACTGTGAACCAACGTCATCAAACAAACGTGGTGACAGGATCACAGCGGGACCATCAGCAGTTGGTAAATGGCTCGGTCTGTCACAACATCTCCCGCTGTTGAATGTCAAAGAGCAATCATTGGCTCCTTTTGCTTTGCCCTCGAGTTCTGCCGCCTTCAGGCCATGTGCAAAACTGACCAATGGGGGAGGGGCAAATGCACTCGGGCTGAGTACAAAAAAAAGAGTTTGCATCAAACTAGAATCCATGCAAACAGATCCACCTCTGAGGAGCCCGTGGCTGTTGTATGTTTTCACCCAAATATTGCGAGAACTCCCTCCACGACCCTGAAAGCAACATCTGCTTCATCCGTCAGTAATCATATCAAACCTACCCGATGTCCCTGGTTTTCTTTGAGAAGCAAAGAAAACAATGTTCACCCAAGTAGGAAGTAACTTAAACCTATGTTCTGTTTATTTCAAAGTAGGATTTTAGTGAAAATCTTTCTGCGAAAAGTCCATATCTGGGTCGATTTCACTATATAAAGGAATGTGACAATATACAATGAGTAAAATGAGAGTCGAAGAACAAGAATGGTAAGAAAGTACAGCAGCTTGTTTGTATGTTCACACCTTAGTGTGTTTCTTCGTGCTGGTGCAGGGAAAGCAAAGGAAACAATGTCTCTGAAAATTAAACTCTTATCAGAAAAGGTTGCCGGCACACTGAGGGGGGTTTGTATATTCTCAGCAGGTTAGCCCGGCCGCACACATCCACTGAAAAGCCCCACTTTTTTTTGTCTTTGTCCACACTCCAGTGCAGCACAGATAAGACTGAAACAGCAGCGGAATCCAGACAGATGAATCTGAGATATTTCAAAGTGAGCCGACGCACGGTTCAGCCCACATCTAACCCCATCTCGGTGCGTCCGCCAGCTGTGGCTCCCGCAGCCCATCTCGCTCTCCCTCGACGTCTATCTCTTTAAAAGCAAGTCAACAATATGAAAGCGGCAAAGTAATCAAAACAAAGACCCGGCTGTGTACATTTGATTGAGAACTGAGGGGAGGTGAGGAGAGGTGAGGCTGAGAAAACTGTAAGTCGAGAAACCACAAAGGCTTTCTCCCTCGGGTAGGTGTTGAAATGAATTGAAAAAGGGAAGGTGTCAGCAACAGAAGGAGATTATTTCTTTTCAGCATCGGAGGAGGGCACAAGCGCAAGTCACACGCGAAGAAGCGGAAAGACGGGTGTTGTAGCACCGGGAAGAAACATTTCTATCTGAACCTGTTCCTCTTGTCTTCAGCAGCGACTCGGCCTTCACACGGTTTATATCAGGAGTGCTTCACATAAACATGTTTTCACAATTTATTGGCACAAGCAAACACACACAAGATCTCAAGTGTTCAGCGCTATAACGTGAAACGTATAAACAGCCCGTCTTCAGGTCGAACCCTTAGGTCTTCCACAACTTTATGGCGTTCATGTGAGTGGTCGGGGTCTCCCAGTTCTCCTTTGGATGGAGGGGTCGGGCTGAGGGTCAGGGCCAAACAGCCCTTGATACAAAGATTATACGGGAGCACACTAGCAACCAAGAGGTTGGGATGCTAATAGGTCTAACCATAGGTGTAAATAAACACACCAAAGTTTGACAGCTAAATCCACTTAGCTTGTTAGCTCAAGCTATTACAACAAAATGTCTTTTTCAGTATAAACATCCCCAAAACTGGTCCAGCAGCACTCGGATGTGTCGAATAACACCAGAACCACGGCAACTATCGCTATTGACGACAGCATGTTGACTGGCATGTTGACTGGCATGTTGACTGGCGGCAGCCGGCTCCCCAAAACGCTTGATGCCGTAGCAGTAGTCAAGTGGTGTCCCGTTTCTTCTGGGAATGTTTGCACCCCTTCCCCTTGCAAATCGGTTTCGACCAAGGGGAAGCGGTAAAAAGGACACTCATGATTCAGCCTGAGCTCATCGTGAGGGTGTGTCAGCTTGGCATGACAATCGGATCACAGGTTCTGATTGTGCTTTGCCTTGAACATAAGCACTGAATGAATTTGTTGAGCTGCAATGGTGAGACGCTGACAATTGGCCTATTATGTTTGCGAAATCTGCATTTAGACGCCATCTCTCGCCTTTCCCAAGCCTTCTTCACAGCCTCTTTTAAGCACCTCTCGCAGACATTTCTGGCATTTTGGTGCAGATTGAGCTAAATGAGAACGGATGCCGCGGAGTTCCATTTTTTTGGTGGGGGAGGAAACGAGGACGGCGCCTGCCTCTTACTCTAAATCAGCTCCATCGGGCGGGTGAACCCCCCGTTCCTCAGCGTGACAGTTGAATATGTGTGGGTGACAGTACAAACAAAGGTGAATCGATGCATTTCCCCCAGGATGAGACAAAAAGAGGTTGAGAGGAAGACAGAGAGTGACAGAGGGAGACGGAGAGAAAAAGACTGAGAGATGAAGGTGGCAGAGTGACACGGGGAGTGCGACAGTGTCATGCAGACTGGTTTCATCGTCTCTCTCCAGCACCCTGGGGAGATCATTAGCTCACAATATGGAGTCTATCAATCCTCACAGAATACCACTCTCCCCTCCGGATACATGTCCCGTCTGTCTGCCTATCTGTCTGTCTATGTGCGGCTCATAGATGTACATTCACGATCATGAAAATCTAGTTAGTGGAAATCCTATTGCGTGATACCTCGCCCTTAGGGGGGTTTTAAGAAAGACAGTCACCTGTGTAGCATTATCACTTAGAAAAGAACATCTCTAACCCTGTGCCTGTCACACTTGAATTGAAGTTGGAAGTAACAAAGCTACGAATGTTGTAGAAAGTAAGATGCATTTTAATAATCCAACAAAAGAAAACAAAAGGAAAACTCTGTTAAAGTTTGTGAGAACTCACTTAGAGGCAGAGCTTGTTAAGTAAACAGGAAATTTGTCAAAAGATATTTTACCGCTAGTTGTGGTTTTGAGCACCAGTTTTTCGGACCAAAGCTAAAGGGCAGACCTCTCCGATGGCTTTATGTTTCATTTTAGCATTAGCAGCTGGCAGAGCTCTCCATGCCAAACCAAAGTTATCTCTCTTTATGAGAACTTTGCAATGTAATGGAACGCGTTCTTGGTTTGGATCCGACTTCAAAGGGTCCCAGTCTGCTGAATGCTGATCTGCACAGCACTAGCTGCTCTCTGCTCTCGTCGTATTCTGTCACGACCCACAATCGCTCATGGTTATGCATGAGGGGTTCACATGCACAAACTTGCACCAACACGCACCGAGATGCACCAACTCGCACCAACACACATCAACACCAGAAACAACATGCACCAACTCACACCAACACAAGCACCAACACGGACCAACATGCACCAACTCACAAATATGCACCAACTCAAACCAACATGCACAAACATGCACAAACATGCACCAACATGCATAAACAGGCACCAACTCAAAACAATATGCACCAACACACACCAGTACACACACATACACTAACTCAAACCAACATGCACCAACACAAACCAACATGCACAAACATGAATCCCCAACACCTTTGAAACATGTGATGCTAGAGGTATAACTGATTAATATGGAGGTATAAAACTTGGTTAAGGGCACCTTTTTATAAAGGAGCCCAAGTGGTGGAAAGTTGGAAGTGGACAGGTAGGAAAAACTGCGCCGCACAATAGGCAATCCTGAAAATGAGGGAAAGTGAGAGCAGGTTTCTATGAAGATACAAAGGGGGTGATTGGAAGAGGTGTGAGATAATGATAACAGGGTTCAGACTGAGGGAGTACATATGGAAAATAGGCAAGAGAGAGTAAGATAACTCAGGCTGGAGATATCACAATGACAGAAACACTCTTGCTCTCCAATTAGTAGTTCTGTCTTGGCAGTCGGTAGAGCTTTTTTTTTTAATCGCTTGTCAAGTGCATATAGAACTATCGCATATAGAAAGCATCCTTTTATTTGAGAATTTCAGCCTAATTTGCTCCATTTATCATTTCAGTCCCCATTTCTCCATTTGGCAATCATAGCTTAACGTCCATTGTTTTGCTTTTTAATGCAGGTCTGAAATCTTCGTCTAACTAAGTCAAAGTGGCACCAGTCCAGGGATCAAGATGTCCGACTCCTCATGCAGGAACCCACTCCAGCCTGCTCCTGGGCCCCCAACTTGTTCCCAGATGAGCTATACAGTCCCTTCCTCATGTTCTGGGGTCTATGCTGGGATCTCTTCCCAGGTGGGCAATGCCAGGAACACCTCCAACGGCAGGTGCCCAACAGGCATTCCAATCACATGGCAGAAGCACACGCGGATTCGTTTCAGTGGGAGTCAGCAGCGGCCGAAGTTGTGGTTTTTCATCTCTGAGGCTGAGCCCAGCTCCCCTTTTTTGGCCACATGTATCGGTCTCTCGCTCAGGGCAGCAACTAGAGGTGCAATCCATCGGATTTCAGCTGAGATCAATGCACGGCCGCTGACTCGCTGGTGACTGTCACTTTGACCACTTCACACTCTGAGGTAAAACCCTCTCCAGAGCAAGCTGGAGGTCACAGGCCGATGGAGCCAAAAGCAGAGAAGCAGTCCTAAAGCGGTCCCCAAACCAGAGCAGACACTCTGCTGCCCCCGGCAGTGCCCGAAGAGGCTGTCCATCAGTATCACAAACAGAATCGGTGACAGGGGACAGCCTCTGCAAAGCCCAACACCGGCCGGAAACACATTTGCCGTGAAGCTCGGGTACAGCTGCTACACCGCCTATAAAAGCACGGGACGGCTCATCACAATCGCAGAGTGGCCTTCAACCATGTTTTCACTTTGCTTTTTATCATGAACCCAGATGGGACACAAGCCAAAGGGACTCTCGTCACAATGAAACACAAAAGGACTCTTGCCAGTAGAAGAAAAGACATGTGCGTACTGTTAGCATGTTCTGTGTGCTTTAACATTCCTGGATGAATAAAGGATAAATAGAATAAACAGTACACACGTCACTGTCGTGTATTTAACGCACAGTAAAAGCCTCCGTCATGCGGCTGATTCCAGCCTTCAGACAAGCCGCTGTTTTCCAAAGGGAAGATAATGTGCCAGTGACCCTCGTGGCAAAGAGGTGAATGTGTTCCTAATTGGAAAAAGGATGTCACACATGCATATGCATACGCCTGCCCCCCCCACACACACACACACTGAGAGAGAGAGGCAGAGAGAGAGACCCTCTGGGAGGTAATCTCTCTTCCTGTTCCGGCTCTGCCTGGTCAGCCAAGCGGAGCTGCCACCTCAATGTGTCCTTCTGTATGAAGGCGCTGTTCGCTCTTCCTTCCAGCAGAGAGGGAGGCGGGGCGAGCGAGGGGCGACTCCACTCCACCAAGACACACAAAGAGACGCGTGCGCAGGGCTGCACGGAGCCTCAGTGCTCTGCAGACAAACAAAGAGCTTTTACGGAGGCTGCAGCATCTGATTCACTGTCGCCGCTTTGCTGCGTGTTTACTTGCAAGCATGTGTTTGTTCAAGTTTGAGGATTTAACGATAAAAGCAGCTAAAATTGTTGAGCCTTAAATAGCTGCTCCACTCTGGCAGCAAATACAGGAATTCTCGGCAGCAGTGTGTCTACTTTCCACTGTAAACACACAAAATCTATAAGGAGAGGCGATGACAAATGGATCAAGAACATGTTGAAGAGAGCGCGCTGCTACAATACAATACATTACACGAGGAATCATCACGGAAGGTGTGGTCGTTACTTCATTTCCAAACACCAATTCATTTCTGCAGGAAAAAGGAACATATAATTTCTGTCTTTTACAATATTGCCTGGAGTTATGGAACTGGTCCATCTCTATTTATTGCAGAAATATGTGACAACATAATGTGTCGACTCTAAATAAGAGAAGGAGGGAAAACAAATGCGATTAACATATTTATTCTAATTCCTCACACGGAAAAAAGCCAAAAGGCACTTGGAGGTCAAATAAAAGGAAATGAGGCTGGCAATATGAAACACAAACTCACCATGCATCAATACATGTTTAACAGATATCAACGACCCCATAAATGTAAATTAAAATGATATGTGGGGAGCAATAAATACGCTCTTTAATGGCTTTGCGCCCTCCAGAAGGGCCCATCAATTCTCTCCCCTCCCCTCACACACACCCACACACGTTCAAACCATTTCATCATTAGCTCTGGATGCAAACAAAAACTCATTTTGCCGTCTTTTTCTCCCGCAACCCCCCTGTTTCATATCATTTACTTCACTCTGTATCCGGCATCCAGCACCCTCTTACTTTTCTTTCTTCAATTTTTCAATTTGTTTCACCTAAGAGGTTTTTAAAAATTCATTAACGTTTTGCGCAAAACACTTCTGGGAGTCTCATATTGATTTCTTATTAATAGGTTGTTTGTTGTAATAAATTATTTTGTTCTTAGGCGATGAATATGTAAAGTTGAAATGCAGTTGGTGGAAAAATGGCCTTAGGTGCAACAACCGGCAGAGAGGAAAAATATGAACGTCTTTATTCATTTGATAAAAAACCACGGCGGAGGTAATCGTTAGCTGTCATTTTCTAAAAATCATAAATGTATATCGTCGCTCTCGCTCATGCAGCTCTGCTCCCTGAGTGGTGTGTGTGCGATCAATACACGCGTGTGTTTTCCTCATCTACAATAATAGAATGACACAGGAATTAACATTAATAACACACACTTAGGGTGTCATTGAGTGCTACCACTGCTGCCTTGTCACTGACATTTACAGATAAAAAGCAAATGCGGTTTCACGAGCGACGAGAAGAAGAGCCATTGCTCCTGTAACGGCGAGGAAAAATGAGCAGGTGTTGCACGGGATTCATTGGGCACAATAGGCAGAATAAAGAGTAAAGGACACAGTAGGAGGGAGACGGCAAATGTTATTTATGATAAATGCCGTACGAAGGGCGAGCAAAATCATTGAAATACATGATGAGATTTTCCCATCCTGTAATGATGCTAATGAATATTCACCTAAAAAAGAACACTCATTCAAAATCGGGACATTTCTGCGGCTGCTGCTTCCATTATTGCAGTGGATGCACCGATTACCCTCAATCCGCCATGGAAGTCTTCATTGTTGCTTTACAAATTATTACTTTTATACTCACTGCCACCACAGTAAAGTAACTTGATACTGGTGACTGCAAAGGTTTATGTGTAGTTGATGATAAAAATGATAATGCCATTTCTTACGTCACATGTGTTGCCATGTAGCACGACCGAAGGGCAAATGTTCCCAATTTGTGCCGTAGGAGCAGCATGTGTCAGAGCGAGGCAGCAGAGTAACACTCCAATTATATACAGTATAACAAAACGAGTTGTGCTGCACATTCACACCCAAATACAGCAATTCATTTCTTTTTGTCCATTCCGTTTACTTTGATTTAAATCTATTTAGAAAAAGAAAAAAACATCGGATGGCTTCCCGATAGGTCTCCTTAAGGCTCTTATGCAGGAGCCGCCCATTTCTCGAAGCCTTGGTGGCCTACGAAGTGCTCAACAACTCCTGAGGGCGTCAGGGGGCCGAACAGGGTCTTCATCGCTTCTTCACACTCTGACACACTGGCTACGCTTCCCTGCAGTCAATAAGCCTTTTCTAACCAGAATATTAGCAATAACCTGCCCATTTGAATACGTGGAATATGCTCATATTCCAGTTTTTAAAACCCCTCCTCTCCCCCCTGGTTCCTCCTTCTCCAAGGTGAAGATGTGATGATGTCTCCTCCTATCAGGATCTCCCCATCAAAAGGAAGATGAATTAGTGTTGTGTTCATGTTCTATCAGCAAGGAATCTTGGTCTTTGGAGTCCAGGACCACGCCACACTTTTGGAGTGAGGAGGAAACCAATCACTTCATCAGTGTGATGAAAGACACAAACATCCTGGACTTTGGAGACGTAGCGGGATAGACAGAGGAATATGGACCTTAACCCCAATATGGACTGAGTGGAAACGTAGCCTCTGACGTCTGTGTGTCTCATCCACCAACTGAGGAAACACGTGCACGCTGATGTAACGGCAGGATGAGAAAAGTCGTCTGCACGTTTTTCAGAACAGAACATCGTCAGTCACTTTGTCAGAATTGAATGAATGTTTGCTCATTGTTAGATATGGGGAAAGAAATCAGCATGCTCCATGAAATGCCGAGCATTGGGATGAAATAGGTGCAGGCCGCGCGGCGCCGCCCTCTCGCACACACACACACACACACTTGAGCCGCTGTAACGTGTGTTGAGCGGCCCAGCGACTCTTGTTAATGTGTTATTGGAGCTGCCATCCTGATTCAGTCTATTTATCGCCTTTTTTCAAGTTTGTTTACTGCGGCTCGTAACTCATGCCAGCCACAGACAGACCATTCCTCTCTTGCACATATAAAACTTTTACTGGGCTAACAAACTGCGGGCGTCGACGGGGACGCCGGCGGGCCGGAGGGGAGGGGAGGGGAGGGGAGGGGAGGGGAGGGGCTGAGCCAGGGAGGGAGGGAGGGAAGAGAAGAAAGGGAAGGATTTATCACCTTGTGTAAACTTGTCCTTCAGAGTTCTCTTCCTTATCAGCTACATTTGCTCTCCGGGCTGCACGCAAAATGAGATCAACCTTAAAACACAAAAATAAAAATAGCTGTGATGCAGAGGGAGAAAACAAAGCAAATCAGGTGTTTTTCAAGCTGCTAAACACATTTAATTCGTACCTGGATCCTGTTTCACACACTGGAGGAGAATGAGGAGCGTAAATGAGAGGTAAGACAGAAAAAGCTTTTCCAGATGACAAATTATGCAAAGCCACCAAAAAAACCCCAAACAAACCTGACCTTTCTGTCACACCGGAATCCCGCTCATTAGCTTTATGAATTCAGCATCGCAGCGGAGGCAGCCGGAGCCGTCAGTCGGGCTGCTCGCTTTGTTAGAGGAGCCGCTGATTATTGTTTATTACTTCAATAAAAGCCCCACAATCCTCAGCCTGCCTGCACCCATCTGCTGTAATGACGGCTCAAATATTCAGAGCTGCGCAGCTGTAAAAAAAAAAAAAAACTGTTAAAAATTAAAGTAGCTGGCGAGGGTTGATTTCTTTCCCCCCCCAAACACACACACATACACACACACCTCGGTGAGAAACGGGCTGGCGTTCAAAAGCAGCGGTTTGCCTTTTCAACACGTGGGTGATATTTTTATTTACCTGCACGCATCGCATGCACACACCCACACAACCCTGAGAGGGATCATCACATGCCCCGAGGACACCATATAATGAGATAAAGCACAAGGATTTTGAATGCACAATAATCACCGCGAAGTATCGTACATACACGACACCAATTAAGTTAACACAGTCGACTACGGAGCCTCGGAGGATCCGGCAAACCTTCGTCACATCCCAGCCAGGCTCAGCTCACACACTCCTTAGTTACTCTTACTCGGGGGTTCCACCGGCTGCTCAGAATCTCTGCTGATTCTGTATCCAAGTAATTCTGAATGATCACCGTGGAAACAAGTTAACTTGTTTAGTTGTTGTCCTGCCTGTTGATTCTCCACAGCCACGAACACACAACCTGAAAACACAACTTTTTTTGTTTATTTTGAAAGTTAACAGGATGTTTTATTTTGGAGCTGCATCCAACTTCCTCGGAATGTATGCGTTTCTGCTCCGGGATCCGCCACAAACAGAAGCCTTACTTATCTGATACGGAGGGCTGCGGCTGCAGCAGCTGGGGGGCGATGAGGATGAAAGCGCGCTGGAGTCTGTGAAAACACACATTTTGATTATAATGTATAAGTATTTGCAACGGCTGCCGTTCAGGATCGGTGCCGTAATGCGACGCAACTGGTGGAATTTAGCCATTAATAGATCCTGAGGACGTTTTTGGGTCAAAATCCTTCAATAATTAATGAATTAATATACGATATTTGTACAGCAGTCTTTTGGAAGGAGACAGTTTTTGTCCCCAGGAACTAATCGGAGAATTTGCTTTAAGAATCCTTCAATCCGTCATTGGAGAAAAAATAAGAATGCCTCAAATTCAATGTGGCTGCTAATCAACAATAATAATAATAATGATAATAATAATAATTATTATTATTATTATCAAATCCTCTTTGAATTGCATTTTAAGGAAATATTTGAGTTTTTGTATTTTTTTCGATTAAAATACTATGGAGTTACATAAACAAACTGGCATTTAGAGGGTTAAAATGAATTAAAATTAAAATTATATGTTATTTTTACGCAGTTTTACGCGTCCTGCGTCCTGAGGGGCGATTGAGATTTGTTGGGGAAAGAACTCTTAAGGGTTTCTAAAGCACCATGTAACTGTCTTTCGTAAATCGCTTCTGACCC
>CAESWR010000101.1:215352-227632 GCA_903171835.1 Mullus surmuletus | reverse complement strand
ATGAATAAGGGAAAATAACAAAGCAATACTTGCCTGAATTATGAGATAATGTTGTTCTGATTTGCTTCCTGTTGATGGAAAAATATTTTAATAAGACATAAACTACATCATAAACATGAATGAACATTTTATTTTGTCTGGCTAAATAAAACAATGAACACATGACAGATTTATTTGCGAGTAGAAGTTGTAATGAACAATGAACAATGAGCTGTGCTGTGTGCATGTGTGCATACAGACGCGTGGGCACATTTACACTGTGCAACTTTAGTTGCCTCGGTTGCGGAAGCAGACAACCGGAAAATAGGTCCTATAACTAGCGAAATAACTGTCTACTGTGACAACAAAAAGTTGTTAACCCAAATTAGTGCAGACTGGCGAAAATATAGACAATTTATTAAGAGTATCGACACTAAAACGGACACATTTGGTTGACACATTCATTCACTAACGTTAACGTTACTTCAGTGTCGCCGCCAAAAGTTTGACAGAGAACAAAACCATGTTCTACTATTGACGTCAGTTGATAAAGGTCATACCGTTAGGTTCATATCCTAACTTTAGTTCACTTTAGTTTTTATCAGCAAAAACTGCAGCCCTCCCACTACAGGCCGGCACGTTATGCTAACTTTGAATTAACTTATGAACAGTGACATATCTTGCGTCAAACTACATGCAGACGTATATTATCACAAATTTAAAACAGGACGTAATAAGTTACCTGTGGAATGACCTTGCAGTGCTCTGTGATGTGGTCCTGTGTCTAACGTCCGGAGCAGAGCCAGTCGGCCAGAGTCTGTTGTGCTGTGCGCATGCCTCGTCGTGCTTGCGTTTCAAAACACTAGATTTTCAGAGTAAAGTTTACGTAATTTTTTTAGGTTCATGTACGTACAACTATCAAACATTTAAATAGTATGGGGAAACATAAGTAAAACTTACTCTTCCCCCATAATTCATGTGTTACGTTAATAAAATGTTTTATTTTACTTAAGAAATCTTAAGAATTAAGAATCTTAAAAATATAAGGTATAAATTATGACAGTTACTCTAATAGAGTTTACAGCACCAAAAAGTCACTTTTTTCAATGTACCCTACTCTACTCTGCTTTACCCTACTCTACTGTACCTTACTCTCCTTTACCCTACTCTACTCTACTTTACCCTACTCTACTTTACCCTATACTCTACTCTACTTTACCCTACTCTACTCTACCTTAGCCTATACTCTACTTTACCCTACTCTACTTTACCCTATACTCTACTCTACTCTACTCTACTCTACCCTACTCTACTCTACTCTACTCTACTCTGCTTTACCCTACTCTACTCTACTCTACCCTACTCTACTCTACTCTGCTTTACCCTACTCTACTGTACCTTACTCTACTTTACTCTATACTCTACTCTACCCTACTGTACTTTACCCTACTCTATTCTACTCTACTTTACCCTATACTCTACTCTACTTTACCCTACTCTACCCTACCCTACTCTACTTTACTTTCCTACTCTACCCGACTGTACTGTACCCTACCCTAGTACTTTTGTATTTCCTGGGAAAAAGTACCAGTGCTGGTTACAAAAAAAGGTCTGTCCAAGTAGGAAGTGTTGGTATCCTACCCTATACTCTATAATCTATATATATGTACTGGTCGGTCATCTGCCTAGACCACTTGGGTCCCACGTCAATGCTGTAGCTCCACAGTGGAACTTCTGTCTTGGTACCCAAAAACATGAAGTGGAGCTCCCCCCTTTGGACAGTTGCGCAGCAAATCTAATTTCAACACTCAACTCCTGGAGGCAACCAGCTGCAGACACAAATACAACATCTGTCTCCAGTTCTGGGGCCAACAAACCTCAATGTACCTCATATTGCAGAGAAGCACATATTCTGTATATTTGTCAGAGGTGTAGGAGAGCTGAGTCAGCAGGTCATCTCAGCGTCAGCCTCTGTTAACCACTGCTGACGAACGGCAGGCACAACACCTGACAGACACACACACACACACACACACACACACACACACACACACACACACACACAAACATTCGTGGATGTTTCAAACCAACTCGAACAGAAGAAAAAAAAGATCAGTTATTTGAGCGGGAGAATAATGTTTGCTGCTCCTGACGAAGTGTTCCTCTTGCAGAGTATGTGTGTGAGCGCTCCTCTCCTGGATCAGCCTTTAATTAACTATTGACCGTGCCACCAACACCAACACAACACCAGTCCAGGAACACTGGGCCGCCGAAAAAAAGGAAGAAAGAAGAAGAAAAAGCAGAATAAAGGCTAATGGCCTGAAAACAGGATACATCCCTGAAAGGCCCTTGCTGTACTCTGCTCATCCTTTCTCCACATTCTGGCTGCTTTCCAAATCCAAGTCGGACTCTCGCAGGACAGAGTGTGAGCATCAGGCATTTTCTACATTTCATCACCAACAAAGGTTTAAAAAATCAGCTCCAAGGAGTCAGGTCACATGATTTAGTTGCCAGAGGTGCAGCTGGAAGCCGCTTCGCCACAGTCACACAGCAGTGTGGATTTAGTTGTAGATTAAAGTTCGTGAGGACATTTTTTGTCCAGACTTTTTTTTGATCATTGAGAGGTTCAAAATAACTAAAGAAAATTGAATATTTATCTAAATTCGATAATTAATGCTGTAATTGTTAATTGCTATAAAAATCTGTCACTGCATAAAAAATAAGAATGCCTCAAATTCAATGTTGGTGCTAATCATTGACCATCTGAGGCTTGGATAATAAAAGCGTATTGACCCGAATATAATACTTCCTTTTCTTGAAAAAAGCCTGGAAAAGACAGGTCGTCCTATAACCGGGTCTTGCATGCAGACCTGTAATAATACAAACATGTCCCATTGCTGTGTTCAACAAGGTCGCCTTCTGCTTCGTCAACGCAACCAACAGGTGGCGCCAAATTATTTTTAAGTGTGTCCTGTCGGGGCTTCGTACAGTTTGGTGAGTTTTACTTTTGTTAAAACTCCAATACCGCAGCAACACTACTGTTCACCGTGGCTGCTCTGATGTTCTCAGAAATGCACAAAGCCACAGAAAAGTGTTTGAATGAGGAAAGCTGTCACTAGAACTGTTCTGAGCCCGGCACGCTGGACTAGGCTGATGATTTGATAGTGTGCATTCTCGTATTGCACGAGTTTCATGCCTTTCCTCGTTGATATTTCACATTGATTGATATTTGCTGGTAATATAAAACATGTATTTAAAAGAGATTCATTTTGTCTTGTTTGCCTTAGAGTTTGTCATTAAAAAGTATATATTTCAAAAATGAGTCTTGAAAAAGAGGGGTCATCTTATATTCAAGTCAATACGGTAATAATTAAGTTTAGTTACGCTAAATAAAATATATATATTTCTGGCTGAAGTTGATTAAAAAGACTGACTCGTTGAATATATTAAAATATGTTTATATTTTATAATATATCATGTCATTTTTACAGCATGTGTTAGGGAGGGGACATTTTTTGTTCTGAGGGAAGTTTTTTTTAAGGAACTCTTGAGGGTTAAAGGGACATAAGATTACTTCACCTCCTAACAGACCGTTGGAAGCAGGTTAGATCAGTGGGACTCAACAACAATCAACCAGGTTTTGTCAAAATGTCAACAAGAAATGAACTTTGGTTTGTTGCTTACAGCTGTTCATAGGAAGTGGATCCGTCCAGCAGCAGGATCTGTCCACCAGTGTCGCAGGCGTTAACGCTCTTGTCCAAACCCAAATCCGGCAGGGAAACAAAAATAAAACAGCTGGCCAGAGGCAATAGTCCATATTTTTACCAAGACTCAAAACCAGAATGTCAGTGTGAAATCAATGAAACAGAAGCAAACACTCGGTGATAGCAAACAGGAAGCAGGTGGGCGAAGAACGAAGGAGGGGAAAAAAATCAACCAGGCAGGAAGTAAAGGCTGTATGAGGGAAGTATTTTCAAAATGAAATGGAGAAAACAAGCAAAGGTAAGGTGACTTTGAAATGATAAGAATGCATTCCTGTCACGAGGAAAAACTAATACTTGAAATGACCAAATTGTGAGAATACTTCACAAGAAGATGCCCTCCCTCTGGGAGAATGTTGCGAAGCTACCGTGTCCTTTGAAGACCAAAAGGAGAAATGGTCAGGACTGCAGAGAATAGTGTTACTTTCTATTGTTTTTCCACAAGTGGCAACATGGTGGCAGCCAGTGTTCAGGTGCATCACTGCCACAGGTGCTGCAGAGGTGCATTGTGGGTTCATGTTGTCTTTTGCAGCTACCATACGCCATGTCCCAATTCAGAGTCTGCACACAAGTGCGTGATGTCATAACGCTGCGCGGAGTGCCATCTCTTTTCACTCGCGAATCGGGAGGACTCTTAGAATGTGGCCGAAAAACCTCCCTACTTCTGGCCGTTTCAGGAGCGTGCATTAATGTACACTCCGTGGCCTTCGAATCCCCAGATTTCTTTGTGTGCCGCTGCACAGGTGCGCTTTTCGGGTGAGAGGTCATACTCGGCAATAAAAGAGCGCACCTTCACTCGCTGAAAATGTCCAGGTCATGGCAGGACACTCGGCGCCGGACGGCATATTCAAATGTAAGTATTGCAATTACTCATGTCTGACAGTACGGCCAAGCTGAAGAAAGCACGAATTGTGAAGGAGTGCATAATCAACAAAAAAACACAAAACACACGTGTATAAATGGAGATTTCATTTCCACAAATCTGATATGCTGCCAGCACAGTGCGGAAGGATTACTTAACAATATATATTCCAAAAAAACTAAAAAAACTTTACAGCTTCTACAGGAGAGTCACAGCAGTCGTCATGAGGTAGATAATGACATCAGCTGGACCATGGATCTGCCCTGCATGAATGGACTCCAAATCCAAATTTGGGCGTTGAGATTGTTTGCCCTGTTTGCTCCCAGCTCACTGGCATGTTGTGAATGAGTCACACATGAAATGCTCCACATTTTCATTGTTGCAGGGAGCAGCGACCTCACCGAGAGGTTTATCCGCCTCAGGGGTGAGAGGAGCAGCTCTGAACACTCAGCTGGATGGCAGTGAGGACCACCAAATACTCCATTTGTTACATCTGCATGTTATCTGTGAAAGTTCATGTCGTGTGACAGGGTGTGAATCCCTGTGTGTGGATGTGATGTCACATTGACCTTTTGTCTTGCTTCTGTCCCAAGAGCAATCTTGATGGAGCTGGAGGTGTCTGGCGGGGTCACGCCCCAGCAAGCGAAGAAAAGTGGGAGAACCTCAAAAAGAAATCCAAAGTGTGTGCAGGTTTCTGTGATTCTGAGAGATGTCATGCGTTGGTTTCTCTCCCCTGCCAGTTATTCTGTTCCTCAGGAATGCAGAGATCCTCCCACAGGAGCGGGGGGGCGGCGGGAAGGCCACTGCTGCCACTTGGCCCTGGTTCGTCCTCACGGACCAGATTTTGGGGCAGAGGCCATCAATGTCCCCCCCCCTTTGCCTCGCTCCAAGTGGACGGACCAGGGCCAAATGGCACGGCCCGCCGGCCCACTGCAGTGCAGGAGCAGCAGCAGCAGGATGACGAGGAGGACGAGGAGGAGGGTGGCAGCAATGAAAGGCCGGCAGCAGATCCCCTCATCGACCTCCCAGAGGAGCACATGGTCCGCTCCGATGAGCGGATGGATAGGATGCTCGACCTCCTGGAGCGGATGGTGGAGCGCCGTTAATTTATTTTCTCCTTATTGAACTTACATTTTTTTTGCTCCACTTCTATTTTCTTCTGTATATTTTGTTGAGATTTGTTGTCACATTTTTTGTAATCAAATATGTTTTTTTTACTTACACTGTCTCAGTTCCATTTACACTTTACTGCTCAAGCTGTATTTGCTACAGGGTTGGCAAACAGCATCTGGTGCTTCCTCAAATGAACAACAAGGAGTTGTGTGGGTTTTTTTCATTGCTAAAGGCCGACATAGATGTGGTGTCACCAAAGACTGTCAACAAACAAAAAACTGACGACATATTCAATTCCCACTCAAATGTCCTCCAGGCTGAGCAGGAGTCGCTGGCAGCGCTGCTGGTCTGGATGGGACACCACAATCGAGACCCCGGTGTCCGCTGGCAGTGGGACATCAAGTGGGTGGTCTGGGTGTTTGGCCTGCATGTCTCCACTGTCCTCAACATCGGCCAGGTTTGCAGGGCCGACAATCAACGGCTGCCATGGCTCTGAAGGTCTACAGAAAAAGGCATATACCCATAGAAAAAGGGTATATCAGAGCGCCAAAACAAAGTGCACTGACATCTTCTTAATGCTAATGTGCGTCACCACTAACCACAACACATTCTGTGCTACTCTGAGGAAGAGGTCCACCTCCAAGGCCGACACCTCAGCAGACAGCCGCTCACGCCACTGGGCACCACTGACGGCCTCCAGCCCGTCCCGCACCTGGAGGCAGGGGTACCAACTGTTTGCCAGGAGGAAATGCCCTGGAGGAGAGTAGACACCTCGCCGCTACAGTGGGCTGTGCTGGAGGACCCTGGTATAGTGCTCCGACCCCAGCCAGCCCACGTAGGAGTCGATAAATCCCCCCTGATGGTCACAGACTGCTTGCATATGGATGGACGCAAACAGTTTCCTGTTGGCATAACAGTGACCATCACTGGCAGGTCGTCTGTGGAGGTGGGGAGGTAGATGACCTTGTGGCGGATGGCCACCACCTCCCCAGTAACTCGGTGGACGATGGACAGTGGAGAGTGGAGAGTGGAGGGGGGCATCCCAAACACCATTGAACCACCTGGTATGATGGACCACTTGCCAGCCAGAACAGGAACACCAGGGTCTCTCTTGCGGTGCCCCGTCCATGCCTTCGCTTCGATGGAGAAGGTCCAGCAGCACTGCCAGGGGCTGCCTGCTCAGCCTGAGCTCCTCCCTGGGGTCAGTGGTGTTAAAAAAAACACTGGAGGACCGGGATCCCCAGATTGAGCCTGCAGCACAGGGGTCTGGTCTGCACTGGGAACATGAACAGTCAATGATGCTCAGCTGGTTTGGGCAGTTTGGCCGTTTTCTTTATTTATTAATTCATTTATTTAACTGTGTCAGCGCATAAAGCCGCCGTGTTTGTGCGACGTCTGTGTGACTGAGTCTGGAGGGGAGAAGAATGGCAGAATCAGTCAAGATGTCGATGTAGAAGGGACGCCGCAGGCGGGGGGTCCCACATGCAAACCAACACTCCCACCTGCAAATTATAAATGCACACGGGGAGAGAAACAAGCAGCCGTGCCGCTCTGCACTGCAGCACCGCCGGGCCTCGACCTCGCACACCCGAAAACTCAACCGCAGACCACTCAACAAGTTTGGACTTTATTTTCAGTGACATGGCAGCATTCATCCATATGATGAAAGCTACATATGATTCCATGAGTCCAATCTGAGCTCTGCTTACACAAAACGACGTAAATGAAGGTGTTATGAGCATGTGAGATAATTAACAAGCATAAGCAGCCTATCATTACGCCCCCTCCTACAAATATAACTACATGCAAATGAAAGATAATTAAGGGGGAGTTATTGCCATTTTTTTATGTGTCGCTGTTTCCTGTCAATTGTTTTTATGTAAAAAAAATAATAAAAAAATACGTGCCACCTGCAGCACCGATGATGCGCCGCTCCTGTAATTACAGGGACGCGCCGCAGAGCAGAATGCGCTCGCACATGTTTGATTGAAGCGCTGCGAGCCGTCCTTCCACAGAACCAGCAAAGGCGGCGGCGGCGGCGGCGGCGGCCGTGCGAGCCGGTAAAGGCAGTCGGGGGGAAAGTACAGCAGGAGACACTCTTGGTCCTCTGCTTCTCCTTGATATTTTAATGAGCTGCTGTGGTCTCCAAACACAGCCATACATTTTCATAACTGGTGGGTGGACCGGAGTTGGCAGAGAAAGTGAGCAAATGGCTCCGTCTGAGGCATCACGAATATTAATGAATATCAATGAAAACGAGGAAAATGAGGAAAACGAGGGTCCTGACAGAGCAGGGACCCGCCAGCCGCATCTTTAACACTTCCAGACCCAAAACCGGACCACAAATTCTCCACAAAGGCTCATAATGACGGTCCACCTTGATTCGCTCCTTCACACTTTGACAGAGATTCTAATCATGTGAGCTTTAAGGCGAGGCGTTGGGGAGGTTCTGCTGTTAGAAACACATTTTGGTTGAAGTAAGAATAATAATAAATAAACATTTGTTTAAAAAAAAACCGTTTGCAATCGGCCCTGACGACGAAAAACATCCCCTCCCTAAAAACTGCTGTAAAAATAACATATATTAATATTCTTTTCCACATTAGTCAGTCCTTGTTTATCAACTTCAGCCTGAAATATCGATATGATCAAATATTAATGATTAACGATTAATGAGTCTCCAATTATAATAATGATTAAATCCTCCTTAATTGCATTTTTGAGAGTTTTTGTATTTTTTTTTATCAATATACTGTTGAGTTATGAAACAATCTGCCATTTAGAGGGTTAAAGTTTTTTAAGGAACTCTTATGGGTCAAAGGATGTAAAGTGATGACCCATCTCAAAATATCATAAAATCACTCACCATAAATATAAAATGTGCAGTCGTGATTCAGAAAATACTAATTGAGTCACCGCGATAGAAGAGTTTCTTGAGTCTATTAACAGTAATCATAATTTGTCTGTGCTTCCTAAAAATGTTTTGTTTTGTTTATTTTTTGTATTTTTCACACTGATTGGGTTCAGGCTCAGCTTAATCTGCTGCTGGAAATGAGCAGCAATCTCTTATGATGGTGATGAGGTGTTTTGTTGACAAATCTCTGTTTGCTCTGCAGACTTTGTCAGTTTGGATGTCAGAGCTTCAACTAACCATTACTTTTGAATAAAACGGTTTATATTTTTTATACGATTTATGCTGCACTCTCCCTTTCACTCCCCTCCACCATTGTTTCACAGATTTGTTGCACTGTTACCAACCTGTAGACGCTCAATATGTCAACACATTTGTATAATCAACACAATCACTGCAGCCCTAATCAGCATCATCTGTCCCCTGGCTTTGTACCTGCTATGATTCCTGCGGCTGCTGCAGGGCTTTGCTGACTTGAAAGGAAAGATGAATCATTTTCAATTAAATGATGTGAAAACGGATTTTGCAAAGATCTGTATGCTGTTTAAAGTTTTTGCCCCAAGTATGACTCATGGGAGGGAAAAAAAATCAGTGGTCCTACTGTCAATGATGAGGCTTCCTTTGAGATGACCACAGATGCAGTGGTGTGCAGGGGGGGGGGGGAGTACAACGTGCTTTAAAGTGCCCTCCCCCCTGGTTGGCAAACACATGTTTAATAACAATGCTACCAAATTTGAATGCTAGAAAAAGTGTGTGGCGTGTAGTTGTGTGTTTATGTAGTGGTAAGTAGCTAGCGTTTTAAATACAGTTGAGGGTGAGGCCCAGATCACGTCATTTCGGCCCCTCTTTTACTTTCTCACGTTTCGATTCAGATTTTTGTCACTACGATTCTATTCACAATCCATTTTCGATTCAAAACAATTAGATTCATAATGACTTCTGCTTCAATCTATAGGTGTGCAAAGGATCCTCGTGATCTACTTTGCAAGACAGAATGACAAATGGAGACATTAAAGTTTCTTTTTCACATTCATTAAATTGTATTTGTTTTAGTGCCGTCAAACAAATAACATTTTTAATCAGATTAATCACAAGGTTGCTGTGGATTAATTTAGATGAATCACGTTTAAATGTCACTCATTTTTAATCTAAATTAATCACGTTTCATTTTGAGTAAACAGAATCAACAAAGAACGGAATATATCTGCACTTACCGTGTTTATGAAACACCTTCAACAGTTTCAACAACACAATTTGAAACCATTTAACAATGTTTTGTCTCTTTTTTTAAACAAACATTTGTCCACAACCAATCAAGGTGCCGTTAAGCCTCTTCCATCTTGATCGGTTGGTTCTGCCTCCCGTCACTCCTGGATCAACTGGGTTATTTAATACCGAGACGCACGAAAAAAATAGTTATCTGTCTGTGTGAGAGATATTTTCGCGATAAACGAGACGCATGTCAGGCTCAGTCTGATCGCAGCGCACACACACACACACACACACAGGAGCGCAGCAGCTGGCACACAAACACCTCCAGACTCCAGCTCGTAGCCCACCTTTTTAGACAGCATGGAGCTAAACACTCCAACGTTTGACAGTCGTGTGACAGCGTGCAGCTCCGCCTTCGGCTCTGGCAAATGTTGGGACGGCGGCGCCACTGCCCCTCAAAACGCCTACGCATGCCACTGCACAGATGCAGTGAACCTGCTCCGGTGGTCGACCCCGGAACTGCAGCAAGCAGAGCAGCCGATCTCCACTGGCATCATTGTGAAGGAACACGGCAGATCCTTCCACCCACGAAGATAGCAACTTTTATGAGCAGGTTCAGAGTTAACCTTTGGAAAATACTCTGAGAGACGAGAAAAGCTACTTTAATGTTGCAGACATCATGCTGTTGTGAGGTTGATGAGCCAAGTAGGCAGCGCTGATTGGAGTCGGAGGAAGATCACGAATGAATATAATGAACCAGATCAGGGAGGATCAGAAAAGTTTCTCTCTCTCTCTCTATTAGCTCTGCAGACGAACGGAAACACAGCTCACTTTCAAAAGTTTTCAAATGTCAGCGCTCACTCTGTCAGCCAGGCTTTTACTTACATTCCTAGCAATTCTATATATCACAGGTGATTTATTTATACAGTTTTGTTCCAGTTCGTGTTGGGGTTTTTGTTGTTTGTTTTTTTTTGTAAAATCAGTGTTGAGTGCATTTGAAAACCCTAAAGATGACAAAGTATTACCTCATAAATGTTGCTTATACTCATTGAGTGCAACATTGAGCTGCTGCCGATACTTAGGAATGCGTTCGGATGACTGATTGGAATACATGAGGAAAAGGGGAAGTGGTCATTACCAGCTGGCTAAAACACGCGGGAGTCAGAGCGCGTCAATGGGCGCGCGACCTTTTCACCACAATAGAATTATGGGCTGGATTTATAGTTGAGCTATGACATCAATATCTACTTATCCTCATGTCCATCTAGAAATCGGCTGAGAGGAAAGTGATTAAAAGGCCGAGTGATTCATGCTTTCAATTCTATTGATCTCCTTATATAAACCATTACCGGGGCTCCGCACACACACACACACACACACACAGAAACACCCGGGTCAACACGCACATACATATAGGGACCATCCATATCTATAAATATCAGGGCTGACATACAACCCTATTTTCTCTCTCCCTCACACACACACACACACACACACACACACTCACACAGCATGCTGGACAGCTACTTTGCCATGAATTTAAAGCGATAAGCCGAGCAGTGGCGAGCAGCAGCAGCTATTCCTGGACATTAGGTGCACAAAACTGGGCACTACTGGAAGATTTATCTCCTCCTCTGAAAATTTCATTTAGGGAAGAAATAATAAGGCATAGGAAATGAAAGTTAATAATGAATCCCCCTTTCCCAGTCTCCTCTCTCTCTTCCTCGCTCTCTCTCTCGCTCGCTCTCTCTCTCTCTCTCTCTCTCTCTCTCTCTCTCTCTGACGTCGGCTTTGAGAGTTTGGTCGGGCCTCCTTTATTCAGTCTGGAAGCTTTTGTCTCTCTCCTCCTCCTCCCTGCAACCTTTTAAATGCTTCATAAATCAGAAACACGGCGCGCACTTCTGACGGTTTGTTGTCCTGCGGAGAGTAATTACAGCCGGATAGCGCCGCTCCACCAGTGAAACAAACTAGGCTGAAATGGCGTCGCGTGTAGCACCCATTAGACGGCCGGACAGCTCAGAGTGTAGAACGAAGGGATTTATTATATCAGAATGGAACAAATGCAAAGTAAGGTCATTCGCTAAGCAGGTCTTATTCAAGCTGAAGGACCTGAAGTTCACCTTGTTACCAAGCTAATGGTCCACATGCCTGTATGAACAGTGTATTTAGCTCTTTCCGCTCTGAATGAATTGTTCTCTCATGGCGGCCGATGGACTAAGTTGAGTAAGTGACAAAGGCTACGTTTCCATGCAGTCAATAAGTCTTTTCTAAGCAGAATATTAGCAATAACCCAGTTGTGCAAGGCCATGTAAACACCAATAAACCATTTGAATAAGCAGAATATGCTTATATTCATAAGACCCCTCATCTCCCCCCTGGTTCCTCCTTCTCTAAGGTGAATATGTGATGATGTCTCCTCCTATCAGGATCTCCACATCAAAA
>CAESWR010000101.1:203227-215214 GCA_903171835.1 Mullus surmuletus | reverse complement strand
GATCCACAAAAAGGGGAGCGCAAAGTTACTCCAAGCAGGGTTTGTAGCAGACCTTCTCTGTGCGTGGCTGGCTGGTTTTGATCGCCATATCACCATTGATTACAATCACCATGGAGACAGGAAGAACCCTGTTTGCTCAGATATGGAAACAGCTTATGGACCTGAACCCCAAGATTGACTGACTGGAAACATAGTATTTCAGCTGGTTGAAAACTTTGATGGGTCACTGTAATATCCTTCAGATGTACATCAGATCCAAACTAAATGAGCTTCATGCAAAAACATTAAATCAGCATTAAAAAGCATAATTTCCTCCCTGCCACAATAAGAGCAAACACATCCCACATACCAAAATTGGTGTGGCCCAGTTCTGGCACGCACACTCGAAGCACGTACCATAATGAATGACGGCCCTTTTGAGGCCCATATCTACTTGCCAGATACATGGGTCCCCACTGGTCCAGATTTGGCCCACATGTGGCAAAGAAAGCTGGAACTTTTGCAGCCCAGATGTGACGTGCCAGGGCTGAGCCATACATGGACCAGCACTGGACCAGTTGGGGACACTGTATGGACCAACACTGGAGACTGTTGTCCCTGTTATGGTCCAGCACAGTTTGAGCACTGGCACCAGATGCCTTAAGTATCCAGACTGGACAGTGACAGTGGACAGTAACAATCGTTGTGTGTCGTTGTGTGATCTCAGCAACCTGTTTGCATTGACTCCGCCCACAGGAAGAAACGTCCCACGCTGAATATTCATCAAGGCAAACGTGCTAAATGCGGACGCAGCCCTCAGTGTGAAGGCAGTTTGCTGTGATCTTTGACCTAATTTTGACACACGCACACACATACACGCACACACACACACACACACCTTTGGTCCATCATGAGAGTTTCATATTAATTAGAGTTCATGGAAAGAGATCGCGAGGTAAATATTGGCTTTCTGCGATCAAACAGAACTCCTTTAAACTGTCGCAGTAAATGCAGCGTCTGTGCAGCTCTGAACGCCGCGAGCTGTAAAAGGTTAATTGAATAAAGGATTCTTCAAAACACCGGGAATGTTTTTTCCAGCTTTGGAGCTCCTTTGTTCTCCAGCCAGCGTATGAATCGCACATTCGAGTGTCACCGCACTTGCGAACGTTCTCAAGCATTTGCGCCTATTATTGGTTTGCTATTTATAACAAACTCACAGGCGTTTTTTTACCTCACCGCTTTACTTCCTTTCATTTCTATTAGATGAGTCATCTTAACACTTGTTCATCAGCGTACTTTATGGCCATCGATGTACGCTACTCCACATTTTTCATGACTCCTTTCTCAACCTTCAGCTTCCCTCATCTGTTTCGACCTCACAACTAATAACGGGTCACCTTTCTGTCTCGAATGCTGCGGCTTTTCCAGCTGAAAATTGAAAAGACTTACAAGTGCCGAGGTAGTAGATATTTCTTCAAGCGGGTCCACACATAAAGATAATGTGTCCCAACTTTTCTCCTTCCCAACCAAGGACAGCAAAGACCAGATGATCCTCCTCTAAATTGGCCGATGACGTTAAGTGACAGTTACTAATATCTTGTCTTTTCACTTTATTAAGATCAGATCGTGCAGGTAAAGTAAGGTGACTTGACCTATTACAGTCAAGTTGACTTGACTTGACATAACCTGTGACTTGACTTGATTTGCCCAAGAAAAAATGACTTGAGACTTACCTGAGACTTGCACATGTCTGACTTGGTCCTATGTCTGGATAAGAGTGAATTTGTCCCGATAACTGGCTCCCAAAAGGGGCGGGGCGACAATGGTAAATATTGAACTTGTTGAATATTTACGATGTTATATTGTGTGGGCAAAGCTGACGGCTGACTGACTTTCGTATGTCCTCTTCCATGTTGCGTGTTGTGCTTTCCCGTGGTTGCTATGTTTCTTCTTCGTTTTGGTTTGATCACGCCAGATTTTTGGCTTGGAGGACGAGATTCTAGATGGGTGGTGGGACACAATCATGATGTGTGTGCTGTGTGTGTTTAGATGATCGGAGCACACACACACACACACACACACACACACACACAGTACCTTCACAACTGTTGAATGCCTGATTTTTCATCTTCACGTGTGGCTCTCTGACAGATAAAACATCTCTTCACATTTACAAAATCCTTATGTGTGAACCTGCTTTAGACTCTGAAGCGCAGAGGACGAGTGGAAGCAGAGTGAGCCGACGAGCAAACGAGCGGTGAAACAAACGTTTGCAATGCTGGCTGCAAATAGTTGCTACATTGAGGTAATCCATTGATGTGACCTTGCAGCTGCTCCCAGAGTTTTCCAGTGACACTTCCTGCAGTTGGTTGTGGGAGATGATGCGGCCATGGGTGGGTGGATGGGTGGATGGGGGGGGGGGGCATGCAAGAAGCTTTCATATTAGCATAGCGAGTATGGGTGCTGTTTATGGGGCTGCTTTATGACGGCGAACCAGAGAGTAATTTTTACAAGGCGCGTAAAGGCTTCAGGCTTTATGGCTGCTGAACACTGATAGCAAAAACCAATAGCATATTCTTTCTAAAGCCGGTGCTCCTCGTTGAGATCACAGGGTTTGGCCATTTATTCAGGCACACATGTGAGCAAACACGCGGATAAATACGCCACAAACACCTACTAATGTGTCAGATGGAGAGCAGTCGAAAGCCCAAACGCGGCCATTAAGCAGCGCTTGATGAATCCAATTTTGTTTGAATAAAGGAAAAGCTGCAGTCTGTCATTCCTTTCGTCGAGTCGCTTAACCTGAATCGCTCGTGTAAACACCTCGCCGGATAAATGGGTATTATCTTAGAGGAGGCCGAGAGCTGGCGCAGCACTGGGTGATGGAGGCAACCTGGGAAAAAAAGCTATTGCTTCCTTCCGCTTCCTGGACAATAAGGACGGCAGTAATGAGAATTGGTGTGTGTGTGTGTGTGTGTGTGTGTGTGTGTGTGTTCATTCACAGTGTGCACTTGGCTGTGTTTGGGAGGGAAGATTGAGAGAAGATGACTGGGAGAGCCAGAGAGAGACGGAACCGGAGATAGCTGATGGTGTCTGGAATGCCGATGTGCTTGCAGAGGTGGGCGGAGCCAAAGCTAACAGCCTCCGAGCCGAGCTGAGCCGAGTAAAGTGCTGGCAGTTTTGATGGAACAAAAACCAAAAAGAAGAAAAACATGGAAGAGGACATATGAAAAGAGACTGTGGTCTGGGGAGTATTTTTGAAGTTCACCAAACATCTCCGCCTGCTTCCTGGTTCCTCAGTCTTTCCCCACACATTGAAGATTTTTACTCGGAAATATTGAACAACGATTTTCGTAACAAGATTCCCTGTTAACACACCTCAGAGCACAGGATCATCTTGTCGGATCGTCTCATAAGAGAGAAGATAATGGTGCGTGTGCCGTCCTCGGTCAGGAAGGTGGGGACAAAAACAGACCCATAATCCTAATGTGTGAAAAAACAGATCATCTGGCGTTTGCCGTCCTTGGTCATGAAGGGGGAAAGTGTGGACAAAAACAGGCCAATTATCTTTTTGTGTGAACCCGCTTTAGAGAAAGGGAAGGGCGCGTCCATTATTTCTGTCGTCCTTCCCTGATGGCGGCTCCATGTCTCGCCCGGAGCAGACACGTAGCAGTGATGTCACTGGCCCGCCCATCCACGTTACATCAAAACACATTATTTCATTAGAAAATAAAATCAAGTAAATATAGAATAGATTTTTCATTCTATCCTGATGTCAGTGCAGCTGAAGATGCCAGGATGGTGAGCGGCGCAGCAGTGGGAGCGTCGGTGGAGATGCGCCGGCGCAGTGACAGTTTGGTGGCAGAAAGACGACCTGCACTTACGGCTGATCAGACCACGTTTGACTTCTGGCGCTGGAAGCTGAATTTTGGTGGATGTGATCGGGGGAAGACGGACAGATGCTGAACGCCTGCGATCAGCTGTGGTGGATTTCAGACGTGTTTTATTCATAATTATGTTAACAACTGGCATCAAACCCTCAGAATCATTGACCAAATGAATTTTTGAATTATTAATTGATCAGCTCCACTCTTGTCCATCAGCTGACGTCAATCAATCACTGAAGATGAATGTGTTTGGGATTAATTCCGTATCAGACACACATCAAAAATAAAGAACAAATATTAATGGAACAAAAATAGAATAATACTCTGCATTGTTTGATTTCTTTGCAGTTCTTAAAGTGATGTGAAGTGGCGAAGTGAAACGAGGTGTTTAGGTGAGGTCAGAAGCCCCCCCCCCCTTCCCCCGGGGCCGGACGCAGGCAGCCAAAGTGTCAGTGCGGCGCATTGAAAGGGGAAGAGAGGAGCCGCCCTGATCGTAGGCACGGAGCCGGCAGTGTTTCACTATTATTGTTTTTGTAAAGCAGAACATTACAAACAAAAGTGTTAGTTTCCTCCGTTTGTCTTTGTTTCTCCTACTTTAGTTTTTACTTCTTTTTTTTAGGAAAAGATGGCCCATCCATTTTTTGGCTGGTCCACCCAAAATACAATTCCTGCCTGCGTCGGCGGCCAGGAAACATCCGACCAGAGCAGCTGGGAACGGTACCAAAATGAGTCCCAATCTTACAGCAGAGATTTGAGTTCTGGCGATTTATTGATGTCTTTTCTGACATATGATCATCATTAATGTAATTTATTTTCCTCTGCTCTTAGTGTTGCTTCTCCAGTTTTTGCTGAAGTACAGAAGAATCATTTTGGAAAATGCGTTTTCTCACGGATAAAGTTGGTGCCACTGGTGTTGTTGTTTTGTTTTGTCATGCTGATGTCACCGCTGCTCTCAGAAAACATCGCTACATTACAGACTCGATATGATTATTGATACGAACATGTCTGAGTTCATTAGCACAGAAACTCGCCAGGCTAATGCAAACCTGGGAGTTGTGAGCACGAATCCGTCTCCGTGCCTCTGATGTCACCGAGAACAGAAAGGGTCCCAGCTGATGGGAGTCTTCAGGTGCTTGCGGAGGGGTCCCTGCATGGATTTCAACTCAACATTATATTTCCTCATTTGGAAACATTGAAAACATGTGGAAAATATGTTTTTTATGTGGAAAACTCCAAAATGAAAAAACAAAGGGCTCATCTTTTACAAACATGTTTTTTTTGTGTGTCCAGCCAGTGTCGGTACGTGGAATGAGGCTAATTAGCGTGTCTCCCCACGAACAATATCATCATCACTGGCTACGTTCAGCCTACATGCAGTCAATATTCCTGCTAAAGTACATATTCCAGTAACTGAAACATTGGGAATAACCCTTTACATGGACATTGTAATCAATTGAGATTAAACCAGCAACACACAGAGAAGGCAGGGGGAATATTGGGTTTTTAAAAAACGGAATATGAGCACATTCCGCTCATTCAAATGTGTTATTAGTGTTCACAAGGCCACGCACAACCAGATTATTGCTAATATTCCGCTTAGAAAAAGCCTTATTGACTGCATGGAAACGTAGTGTGTGTTTGTGTTTCCTTTGTCTTTTTTCTGTTGCAGTTTTTTATTTCCACTCTCTCTTCTGCTTCCTGTCTGACACTGATAGTTTACATGGCAGTCAATCGCAACAAAACTGTCTGTAAATACACCAACCTGTCAGGATATTTGCACGTCGATTGCTGGGCCTTTTCCCTCTGTGTGTGTGTGAGTGTGTGTGACTCTCTGTGTGTGTGTGTGTGTGTGTGACTCTGTGTGTGTGTGTGTGTGTGTGTGTGTGTGACTCTGTGTGTGTGTGTGCGTGCGTGCGTGGTTGCAAGAGGCAGATGAATATAAAAATGTGTGACAACTCTTGCATGACAGCCCCGTCGTGGTCCATCTATCAATCAACTCCGCGACGTGTGTGTTTGTGTGTGTGTGTGTGTGTGTGTGTGCCTTGGCAGAGATCAGGAGCGGCACCACGTCCTGCAAAGATACAAACACACTGATTGAATGTCAAGTGGTTTATTATCGATACACAGCTGAGTGCGGCTGCAGCCATTCTGCTCCTCATTCCTACTCATTGACTGGATGTTTTGCAGGATGTCACGTCGGATGCGGCCCCCCCTGGTGGCCAGAGGGCGACACTGGGACGCGATTCCATGAGGGGAAGCTGTGGACGGGGGAGATGGATGGAAGGCGGAGTAGAAGGATCTGACAGATGAAGCGATGATAGCTTAGAGGCTCGTCAGCCTGGTAACCATCTCACGCTCCAGCGGCTTGTCATTTCATTTCTAAATTCACATAATTCCAGAAATCTGTCACTCAAATATCCTTAACCTGGGTGATACGCGGCTACAGTAAGTAGATTTTTAATTACCCAGCGTGCGGCCATATCTGCAGCCCACAGCCAGCTGGCTCGGGGCGGCGCTCCTCCTCTGCTGCCTCTGTATCCCGAGTGTAAATCAGCACCTTAAGCAGGCAATATCCTCTGCTCGTCCCTCTGCTCCTCTTATCTTTAAGCCATATATTGCCTTTTTCCGTGCGGCAGTTTCCACAAACTTAGCCTGCCTTTCCCTTCAAGACTTATGAAGATCACGTTTTATTGGTCAGGGTCTCCTACAGGGGGATTCCGAGGGCGATGAGAGGGGCAGCAGGGAAGACGTATAGATTTTATTTGCGGTAAAGTCAGAGTCAGAGGAAGCGGCTACGCACTCGACTCATATGCTTCTGCAGTGGTGAGCACGGGACGCCGGCAGGAGCTGAAGAACATGCGCTAAAGTGCCCTCTTGGCTGGTCAAAACGTGATAAAATGACCTCTTGGGTGGCAAAAATGTGTGCTTAAGTGTTAAACTGCCAGAATAAGGAAAATGGTTACATTGAAAATGTTGTAGGTGAGGACCCTTCGACTCCCCGGGGATTTATTTCCTTCGCCCATCCATGTCTCTGTGTGAGTTCTGCACAGTCCATCATTGAGTCTCCATAGTTCTCATGAATGCTGAGCCGAACTCCAAATATGTAGAACATGGAAACATATCTAAAGTGCCCTCGAAAACACGCTGAACTTCAGGCCCCTCTGCAGAAGGTGCCCTTTTTTTCCCTTTTTGCCCCTGCCCTTCAAAAAGTCTGTGTATACCACTGTCCTTCCGGGTTGGACACGCAGAAGTGAGTCGGGGCGGCACTGTGCTGCAGCAGTGTTTGGAGGAAAGGTCACGGCAGCGTCTCGCTCGCTGCATACAGTCAATTTGTTCAGTTGAAGAGATTCAATTCTCAGCACAATCCAAAGCGGAATGAGAAGGACAAGTGCCGCATTTGAAATGTGGAATCACACCCCACTTACTCAATTTAAAGAATAGTCATTAGCATGATCAAATGGCAAATCTGAGACAGAGAGCACGGTGCATATTGATTATATCATTACTGTTTGTACCATATCCAAATTGTCCTGATCCCGGCTCGATATTTCGAAGGACAACAGCAATAATATAATTTGATTGACAGCTCGATTTTGCCCTGATGAGATTGCAAAGGTTGTTGTGAGCCAAAGGCGTGGTCGCGAGGATAAAACAGGGCTCCACTCATTTTAAATATTAAATGTATTATGCATGGATGGCTTTCACTGTGTGTTGGAGCCTGATAAGTCCATGTAAATGTCCTGGATTGTTCAGTCAGAGTGAGAGCTCGGTGTAAATTGTACACCAAAGGAATGCTGGCAGTTATGAAAAAAAAAGTCAGCGTGTGAAATGATTCCGATGCTCACTTTTATGGCTGTTTTCCTCCTAAATTACACAATTTGAAATTCTGCTCATTACCATCGACTCTCTGTGCTGATTTGGTTACTTTCTGAGTCTGCACTAAAGAGCACCATCTACCTAAAAAAACTGTATTTATTTCCTGTTCTATTGATTGGACTCGACTCTCCAGCATGTCGACAGTGTTGGAACAGACGGTCAGAGTCCTGCGAGAGCCGAGCAGATTCACCATAAGCTGCTCTATGATGTCAGCATGTTATTGTTCTCCCGGTTTGAGCCGTGATTAGACAGCAGATTGAAGACATTTGTTGTCTGCAATCCCACAGATTACTGGGTGACACGGAGGCAGAGGGGGAAAAAAGAAAAAGAAAACCAATAAAACCCAACCAGCACAGCCAGAGATGAAGTCAAGAGCAAAGGGAGCTTTCTGTGGCCTGTCAGCACCCACACACACACACACACACACAAACACTTAAGTCACTTTTGGGGTATTAAGGCATTTTTACCCTATTTTTGGGGACTGACTTTGATTTCCAGGAGACTTACAATCACCCTAACTACAACAACTATACTCGCGAACCCTAACCTCAACCTCACCAGAACCACTGACCCAAAATCAACCTTTTAACAATTGGGGACATGGACTTTGTCCCCAATTGCACATGCCGTCCCCAATCAACTGGTCTTAAGTCGAGTGTGTGACCCCAAGGTGGAGACACACATACACACACACACTCCTCGCCCATGCATCGGTTTGCAAAATCAATAGAAATGATAAACATAGATAAAATAATGTTGTGTTATTACTCCGGCTACCTGCTGGATGCACAGGAAACACCACATAAAGGAACATTAACAACATTCTTCCAGAAGAATTCACCTTACACTGCAAATCATCGGCCATCATGAAATTGGCACAAGTGCGTCAAGGGGAGAAGCTGCAGCCGATTATGTAAATGCCGTCTCGCCTAATGACACGAAACCTCCATTTTCATACGAGCGCACAGATTCACACCCACGCACGTGTGCATTAACAAGACTTACAGGAACGTGCTGACGTGCTCGCTATGACAGATCCACGCACGCTAATGCCTGCATGCATATGCATGGCTGTGAATATGCATGCCGATGCAGCTTGTGCGTGTGTGTGTGTGTGTGTGTGTGTGTGTGTGTGTGTGTGTGTGTGCCTGCAAGCCTGTGGAAGTGTCTCCAGGCACGTACATGTGTGTGTTTTCCTCCCCTGTCTGCCGCTCTAATGGTGTGTCCTCTGGATTAAGTGATATAAATGGATAAGTTTTCTCCCTGACGCGCCGTCCACCTGCGGGCTTGCTGGAGAAATGGGCCCCCGAGGGGGAACTTCTCGCGTCGTCTCGCACCCCCCAGGAGCTTGGAGGCGTTCAGGGGGGCCGCCACTGCAGCCGCCAGGGATCAATGGGAAAAGACAGACAAATGGAGAAGCAGAGACCATCAGCGATTCAGATCAGACTCTCAGTATTTGGGTCATGATGTGTTTAGTGAGGCGGCGAGGAGGAGCCGCCACAGAGAAAGTGAAGTAGATTTGTTTTTGTTTTTGTTTACATGATTTTCTGGTGTCCTTATATGGTCGTTTGTAGACACCATGACATCAGGAGAGCAAACATCCCATTCTTAAAGGTGCTTTATAGAACATTTTTAGAAAAACAGATAATTTTTGAAAAATAATACACAGACAGAAGGTCTAAAGGGGTGTCGAATAAAAGTCTTCATTTTACTGAAAAATATTTTTTTTAATTTTCTAGGGTCCGAAAATTCTGAATATTTTCATCCGGTTGTCCTGGCCATGTCGACAGGAAATGTCTGAGCCAATAGCATTAGTCCGTTGATGTCGCGTGAGAAACAGTCTATGGTCAGAGCACGGTCAAGAAATGGCATCGTACCCGCGGTGTCGCTCTCAAGTCCCGTTTGACAAACAACGCAGCAGGACTAGAGTGAAGATTGGTGGTGCTTTTGAGCGTTGGTGCAGCTGAAGGAAGCAAAGAGACTCCTCGCTTGGCATCACGGCTTGTCCACCGCAGACATTAAGCCAACCTGGCAACTCGTACAATTGAAGGTTGGAGCAACAGCTGTTGAGTGTGAGTGCGCCACCTACGTGATCTAACAAAAACCCAGAAGAAGAAACAAAGCAACAACTGCAAAACACAACACGCAACATGGAAAAGGAAAAGGACTATTTTTGAAGTCCTGCTTCAGGTCGGCTATGCTCGTTTTTATCTCCGCCTGCTTCCTGGTTCCTCAATCAGCTGCTTCCTGATTGGCTACATTCCGTTCAGCGTCACAAGTCACAGAGTCTTGGCTGAGGAGTTGCCAGCTTCCCCCACACATGAAGATTTTTGGTTGTAATTATTGAACAAGTTTATTTTTCAAATGTACGATTGTTGGTCCCGCCTCTTTTCGGAGCCGATTTTCGGGACAAATTGACTCTTAGCACACCGCAGAGCACAGGATCATCTTACAGGATCATCTTACAGGATCATCTTAGAAGACACAAGATCATCTGGAGTTTGCCGTCCTTGGTCGGGAAGGAGCCATTGTCTCTATTTGTGGACCTGCTTAAGCCTCAGCGACTCGCTCACAGGTGGAGAGACAGAGCTCGGTTCTACGTTTGGCTTTTGGTCGTTTCTCAAACTCAAAGAAAGTGAACGATTTGTCCACGTGCCAAAATAAATAATGAGAGCACAAAGCGATGGAACCAAAGGAGCATTTCTGAGATTTGATATTTAATTCAGTGGATAAACCCGAAAAAGCGACATGGCTCTCACCATGTCACTTTTTTGCATCTTCAGTGATGATAATAATAGTAATAATATCATTTGTAAAGCACTTTTCAAGTACAAAGTGCTTTTCCAAAAGAGAAACACATAACAACAAAATACAAGTGTGCGCTCAAAAGAGCAATTAGAGATTAATTCTCTAAAAAGAAGCAAGTGAAGCCATTAAATCAGCTGAGATGAGGCGAGTTGACAAGAGAAAAGGCAAAAATCTGTGCAATCAGTGTGAGATTTCAGAGTTTGTCAGCACAGCAAATACTCACATCAGACTGCTGCAAACACCTGAGCAATTTTTTCTTACTTCAATCTGGCCTCGGCAGCAGCCTCATCCAGCGAAGCTAAGAGGGTTTTTTTCCTCCACAGTTGGAACACAGCTCACACGCTGAGGCAAAAAAACAAGTCCGAAATCTGCAGCGAGTCCACTTTGCTCTGGATTCGACCCCTCGGGCGTCTCCGTACAAAAACCAGTTCGCTCCAGTTCTGTGGGATTTGTCACAAGGTATTTTAGGGAGGATATCAGCGGCTGAGGCGGCGCTGGGTTGCTTAGGGACAGCGGCTGAGGCGCGGGGCCGCATTTTATTCCCACCTCGTCTCCAAATTATTCATGAAACACCTAATAATCACAGGGGGGCGACGCGTATCCCCGTATTTGAAGGTGAGATTTGCTAAACGTTCCTGCAGGTCTTCTCGTGCATAAAGGTCTATTTTCACAGCTTTAACCCAAATCTCAATCACTCCAAAAAAAAAAGAAGTTTCTAATTTGCATCACAACATCTTCACGGCGTTTGCGTCTCGCCCGGCGCTCCTCTGTCTTCCTCCCGTCTCCCTCCATCACCTCCACACCTTCGCTCACCTCGCTACCACACATCAGTAACAATCTCATTTACCGCCCCATTAATCTCTGGAATCCCAGACACTGGTGAGAGAGGTGTGTGTGTGCGTGCGTGTGTGTGTCTGTGCGTGTGTGTGTGTGCAGCAGGTATTCCTGGTGATGTGGGGACATAAATCTGTTTTGGGGACTTTTCGGGAGAAGACTTGTGAATAAGTGTGAGGCCGGCCTGCGGTCAGGTGTAATCAAGGATAGATTATGGCTGGAGTTCGAGTCCGGGGAGCGAACGCCAACGTCCTCTGAAGAGACGGAAACTTGATCGGGTGTTATCGCAACTTCCAGCAGTGTATTTCAGGGCGGTGGCGAGGCGTAGAAGCTAAGCAGGATGCTCCAGTGGCAGTAAACCTCCTCCATGTGCTGTAAAACGGCTCCTGCCCGTGCCCGGGAAAAGACAGCGCGCGTATAAATGGAATATAGAGCATGTACAGAATATTAGTGGTGCTTATTCTCTCCATAAAAAATATTGATGGGTGGAATCTGGGTAAAAAGCCGTTATTCCTCATTGATTTTCCTTATTAAACCTCTGCGGGCCACAGAGGAGGATAAAGAGCAGGAGACAAACAATTGTAAAAGTTGGCAGGAACTTTT
>CAESWR010000101.1:131053-152499 GCA_903171835.1 Mullus surmuletus | reverse complement strand
TTGGCAGAACACACTACACTGCCCTCTTGGGTGGTTAAAACACGTTTTATTGCCTTCTTTGGTGGTAAAACCCTATGTTTAAGTGCCCTCTTCAGGGGCAAGAATGCATTGTAGGTGCCCTTTTTTTTTTCTTTTTGCCCCTGCCCTTCAAAAAGTCTATGCACGCCACTGCTGCAAGGGTTAACACACTGATATATGGGATGGATGATAGATGAGTACATCACATAATAAACCTTTAAACCAGGAGGATTCAGAGCCTTGAGCAATGGCTGTGTGTGATCAACCACCGTGTGGCCGTCACAGAATAAACAAGCAAATATCCAGTTTTTCAAAGTGTGCACTCAAACTTGACAGCACAAATCTAAACCCCAAAAAACACCTTATACACATCACAGATGCACGAACACACGTGATTTCACACATTAGACGCAGGAAGTTATAAGATAGCACCAGAGATGGGGATTCGAGTCTGAGACTCGGACTCACGGCGACTTCAGACTTGACTTGAGACTCGTCCTCATAGACTTCAGACTTGACTCGGACTTGCAGTTTGAGACGTCATGAACAATCCTTTTGCGCATTAACATGTTGAAAACGTGTGTCACACACATCCATGCGCACGCACACACTTTGCTGTCATGGTAACGTCGTTGTACATCCGGTTCACATGGCACATCCACTACCTCAGACGACCATGGCGGCGAGCAGACGACGTGCGGTAGCTCCGGTGCCATCTGTTATATGATTTGGTTTCAAAAATGTTAAAGACGGCCCGAAGCGAGAGGCAGAATGTAAAGTCTGTGGAGTAAAGATTAGAGATACTGGCTCAACAACATCCAAGTTTATTCGCCAATTTAAACCTCACTCAGAGAGGTCAGTCATGTTGTAATGAATCCACATGTGCGCCTTGTTGGCTGTTCTCCATTGTTTCCATTTGCACTGTTGTTGATGTTGCACAGCGTAGCGTAACGTGTGCCAGTGTGTGAGAGAGGCTAACAGGATTAGCAGTTAGCAGATCGCAACGCTCTGGATCGCAGGTTAGCACAGAGAGTGGACAGACAGAGAAGTTCACACCATTGCTGGCCTCCCTACACTGGTGAGAGTCTGTGAGAGGAAGAGCAGAGGGGAACTGAGGTGTGTGGGAACACTCATTGTTGAAATATTCCCATTAACTTCAAATTATTGTTGCAGATGATAAAACACTCATTGCAACAGAAGAGACATGCTACTTTTTGGGGGGGTTTGGAGACTTGAGACTTGACTTGGACTCGTGACCAAAGACTTGAGACTTGAGCAAGTCTTACCCCTCAAAGACTTGAGATTTGACTGGAACTCGTGGCCAAATACTTGACTTGGACTTGCAAATTGAGACTTGTGAGCATCTCTGGCTTGTACTGAGAGAATCTCTCCGATGGATTCAATGTAAATTTGATAAACCAAAGAGAACCAGCAAACATGACGCAAGGCAGAAGCCAGCAAATGTGGTGCTGTCATCATAGTAGAGCTGATTCTTGTGGACTGAGGAGAGGAGAGTCAGCTGTGGATAGGACGGTTATTCCAGAGCCTGGGTGTTGCCAACACAAAAGCTCTGCTGCCTTTACTGTTGCACCTCCATCTCAGAACCTGAGATCACGATCGAGAACCTGAGCTGACATGATGACCTTGTCACTCTGGCAACAGTTTGAAGACTTAAGTTGTCACATAAATGAGGTCGGGCTAGCCCATTTAATCTTAAAATCAACCCTAAATTTGACAGGAAGCCAGTGTAGGGAGGCCAGCAATGGTGTGATATGATTTATTTTCTTTTTTCCAGTAAAAAGGCGAGCAGCTGAATTTTAGAGTAGTTGGAGGTGATGAAGGGATGACTACCAGCTTACAGAGAGTTACAATTTTGACAACAGAACTAATTTGTTTGTCAAAGTCTAAAATCCGGCCAAGACTTTTAGCAGATTTAGCAGATTGGTACAAACAAGCTAGGGGGCCTTGTACATTGTCCTTGTTCAGATATTGTCCAAACGCTACAATCTTTGTCTTACATTCGTTGAGATTTAAGAAGAAGGGGCTTCAGGGAACCATTTTGTTTGACTGGGAGATTTGAATGTTGTCTTCATAACAATGAAAAGAAATGTTATGTTTTTCAAACATGGTAACAGGTACAGGGTGAACAGGACAGGACCTAAAATTGAACCTTGGGGGATCCCAAGTGACAATGGGGCAGCAGATTTCATCAAGGTGGACAGAGGAGGTTTGGTCAGCCAGGTATGACTGGAAGCAGTTGATTGCGGTACCTTTGATGCCAACACAATGTTCAAGGCGTGATACGAGGTTCATATGACTCACAGTATCAAATGCAGCTGTCAGATCTAAGAGAACTAGACTTGCAGGATCTCTGGCATTGAAGTTAAAAGGAGATCATAAAAAAGAGGGATCTGAGGGCAGAGGGAAGAATTTAAGAAAATTATCACATCTGGAAATGATGGCACAATACAGTCACGATACAAGGATTAATAAGTGAATTAAAAACATTAAAACAAGTCTGAGGCCTGTGTGTGTTATTTGCTACAAGGGTAGCAGATTTAACAACTCTTTGGTAGCTAATTAAGCAGTTCTGTAGCATTTCAAAGGAGTCTTGAAGCTTGTCCTTCATCCACTTTCTTTCTGCCTGTCTGCATGCACGTCTGTAAGCGGAGGTTTCATTTAGCCATGGCTCAGAATGCTCCTTAGCCGGTTTAGACGTAAGAGGACCAACAGAATCCAAAATGTTAGTAGTTGAGGAGTTAAAAAGAGAGATGAGCTCCTCTACACTAAGTCCACAGGAGTAGAGCATGGAGTCTCTAAAGGCAGCAGAAAAGTGCGAGGCAGTTAAAGAGTAAATAGCACGCTTGGGACAAGGGGAAGTACAGACAGTTTCAGTATATGGGACAGAAAAGGCGAAGCCAACAGATCAGATATCGCAATATCATATTTCAATGATGGATACAGTTAAGCCATGTGACAGCACACTATCCGGTGTGTCCTTTTTCCATGTATGGGGCGAGTTACAGACAGTGTTAGGTTAGGAGAGTCAATCGTATTTAAGAAGTCTTGAACCAGAGGTTCACACATGAATATTCAAATCATCAACGATTAAAAAGTGATCATAACATTCCTGCCAGGACTTCGGCAAAGTTCTGAATAAAGGCCTTATTAAACTGTTGTGGGCGGTACACAACAACATACAGCACGGTAGCAGGAGAGTTTGTCTCAAGGAGCTGCAGTTCAAGCTAGGGTAGTTGTTGGATGGAATCTGCCTGCTTTGGAAAGAGGATCTGAAAACGGATGCCAGCCCACCACCTTTACCTGTGGTCCAAGGGGAGCTGAGAAACTCACACTCAGGAGGAAGGAGTTCTGAGAAATCGGAGAACTAACCTGGATCTAATCTAATTAATGGGTGCTGAAAAAATCCTTGATCACAAAAGTTTTGTTAGAGATTTATCCGATGTTAAGTAATGCCATACAAGAGTACGCTCCTCACCGGCCTCTGGAAAGGTAGATATGGATCAGGTTATTTTAATTACAGGAAATGGCGGTTGGAAGATGAGGGGGGTGGGTGGATAGACAGACGGCTGGTGATATGGACAGGGATGGGGAGAGTATGCAGATGGGCGAAGGTAGGCAATGTCAGGTCAACAGGAGATGGTAAATAATGATCTTGGGCAGTATTAGGCTTAGAAGAATGGGATAATGGAGGGCTGTGACCAGAGGAGAGTGGAGCAATAAGCTGCTGTGGTACACCATGAAGAAGGATTGTGGAGGTTGTGATTGTGTAATGGCAGCTGGAGCCTGTAGGGGGAGTGGCACCGGGAGACAATGTCACCAGGAGGCTCCGTAGAGGAAGAGGAAGGCACCAGGAGGGAGAGTGGCATATAAACTGTCATGCTTGTGCAAGTGGCAAATATTGGCTGCTAGCATGTGGCTTCCTAACTTGCTCGAGTGAAGTCCGTTGAGCCGATCAGAGGAGGGACGGTTCCAGAGTAGGTTAAAACTGTATACAAAATGAAACCCGTGGATGGTGCAGCTAGCCTGGAATAAGGTTGGATGAGCCCACTGAATCGCTCTGCGCCGAGGCCACGTGTGGGAAGGGGGCTGCTGATGAGGATTGTCATTGTTTTTTAATGCATCGAACAAACTGTTAAAAGTCACTTTTCAGCAGCTACGACTGACCCCGGACCACATCATTAGCTCCAATGTGCAAAACAAAATGTTTAATGGAGTGTGGAAATGTTAGCAATAGATCCGAGAATTTATCTATGATTTATGTGACAGTGGCTCCTGGAAAACAGTGAGTGGAAGTGTTAAAGGTTCCATATTATACATTTTTTCAACAATTTCATATAGGTGTCAGAGGTCCAACAAAACTGTATTCAAAGTGTATTACCCCTAAAAGTTGTTCTGGTGAGCTCTTCTGAGAACGGGCTGTTTCTGTGTCTGTGCCTTTAAAACCCTCATGAGCGGTGTCTGGCCACGCCCACTCCACGCGCCTCTCAGGGACAGCATAGACATATATAAGTGAGAGGATGCGGCTCTCGCTGGCAATACCATGCACTAATGTTTACGGTAGACTTATGGCAATGGCTATGGTAATAGTAATAGCAATCAAGCCCAAACACATCTCAAGCTCTGCTGCAGCCTTTCGCGGCTCAACTTTGCAGCCATGAACAACACCTCTCAATAAACAAACCAACCAACCAACAAACAAGGTACACCAGCAGCTCTCATTAGCCTTTAGCTGCTGCAGCTACTCTCCGTTCCAATCAACTAACCAGCCTGCTGCTAACAAAAGTAACGTTAGTCCAAGCACACAGGTCATAATTACTGCATATAACTAAGAGAATGTTTGATAAGCGCGGTTTGCAGTCATCGGTAACGACTGCAAACCGCTCGTTCATCAACGCAACAGAGGCTAACATTACTCTGCAGTACACAGACAGCACCGTCAACAGTCGTCACAACCATCCAAATGATAAACAAGTGTCTGGCTTCAAATGAGGCCCCGCTCACAGATCTGATGTTGAATGTCTCCAGATATTAATGACTTGCGTATGATTCAAGGACACAATCGTTAGAAGCAGTGCTAACGCTACAGGGACATGTTTACAGGCCCTCAGGATGAGCAGATATACACACCACCGCGCCCAGTGGTCGTGTCCGCAGTACTGCGCACATGGATGGTCCGGACACGATCACCGGGCGTAGCGCAGCGGACACGACCAGTGGGCAGGCCGCCGCGGACACGACCTCCGCTGACACGACCTCTGTGGACACGACCAGCAGGCGCATACACAGTAAAGCAACAAAACATGAAATGACTTCCAGCTTTGCTGTGTGTGTTTGCCATTCACTCGGTAAATTTGGAGGCTGGGCTCATCTATCCGGGGGGCCAGGCAAAAACAGCATCCACTACCGGGGTAGTGGAGGGGAGTGGTTATTTCCCTTCTTCTAAGGGAAGAATCTCAGACCCACCCGTTTCAGCACACTTTTGCCAAAAAGTGGAGCAGGCAAGTGAGGAGGACAGAATTTTTCCACTTCTGGTGCCTCACATACTGGGGACACATATGACTGTTAGAAAATTAACTTAGCATAAATGGGATCTTTAAAAAAGCGAATGTGCCTTGTTATGAAGTCACCTACAATGGCAATTGTTGGGGGAAACAAGGCACAGGGACGAAGGGGCCGGGCCCTGCTGCTCTGACGGGGGTGTTGGCAGAGTGTGACGTGAGAACACAGCCTCACCAGGGGTCTCTTGTCCCCCCCAGGCTGGGAAGATGCGAGGGGGCATCAGGGGGGCATCTCACCCCAAGAGAAGTCTCCTTAACCATTTTTTGTCTAGAGTAGGTTGCGGACCTGACCAAAAGTCCTTGTGTAGGCTAACTATCCCCCTGGCAGCGAGACATTCACGGTATCAGCAAGAAGAGAGAGGATAGATTGCAGCAGTGAATTCCTCGACACTCAGGATGTTACAAATGTTTTCCAGCTGGAGCTCCCAAGGTTGGGATATTCACGGTTTGGACTTCCCTCACTTCTTCTCATCTGCCATGGACCACAACTCTTGGCTGGGAGTGGTGCTGTTTGTCTATACTTCGAATATGGACTGAAGGTGGATATAACCTCAGCCCTCCTAGTTGACCATCTTGGCTTGGCCCCCTGTAGCAGCCACGGCGCCTCAGGAGGGAGATCTAAGGATGGGGCAGAGGAAGCCGGCCTGGGTGTTGCTGTGGCAGTGTCATCGTCAATGCGGGTCCGAGGAGCCAGGTCTGTCAGCTCTGTTGGTGCCAGGCCGGACACTGTGATAGGAAAGTCCAGATCTGCAGGGTTACCAGGACGACCGGCACCTATGGAAACCACAGAGTTGACCTTCATCCCTGATCCAGTGCAAGTTGGAGATCCGCTGCCACATGTCAGCAATTTCAGGTCACAGTCATTTGGTTCAGGCTGGCCATAGGTAGGTTCAGGAGGTGGCCTGTGGTTGTTTCCGCTGTTCTCCGCTCACCACATCTCTGCTCCGCGATGGGAGGAGCCGTTAGCGAGTAGCTTCCAGTGCCACCGGGTGCCGGCGAGCAAACACCACAATAACAGATTCAAACGTCAGCGTATCCAACATGTTGCAGCGTTGCCACATTGGCGTTTGTTGTGATGACATCACAGTGATCGCGATCACTTCGAACATTCTGCGGCCAAGTAGCGGATACGTTGACGGTAAATCCATGTCAAACCAGCCCCTCCATTGAGTAGTAATGGACACCTGCGAGGGTGGGGGGGGCGTCCAGTGGATGCATCTATTGTTGAGTGGAGGTATATGAAAAGTCTAGACCCCCGAATATGATATGACCCCTATTGACGGTCTTACATTCGGGCCTTCCTGTTTTTTGAGTGGGGATGAAGTTTTGACAGGTGTTTCTATGGTCTTTTTGTAGCAGAGGGACTCTACATGTAAGTCAGTGCATCATTAGGTGGTTTCAGAGAGTTACATGGTTCCCTTGAAAGAACTGATATTAGAAAATGTACTTTGTACTTGTACTTTTTGGAATCCTTAAATACTATTTTATAATGCATATATTTTTGAATACTAAGTATTTTAAAGAGTAAGTACTTTCATTTGAGTAAAATTTTGACTGAGAAACTTTTACTTGTAGTTGAGTAAGATTTGACAATGAGTATCGATACTTTGACTCAAGTACTGGAGTTGAGTACCTTTTCCACTACTGGTCACAGTCATGTGGAAGGGTGAGTGGAGGCATAAGGGGGGCAGATGGGTTGCCTCAGAGACAAAACAGCTCTGGCAGTAACAGCTCTGGCAGCTCTATGAGCCACAAGAAGAAACGTACACACAGGGACTCCAAGAGGAGACCGTTGTGCGTTATCACGGATCAGGAAAGGTTTGTGTCCTGCAGAAAAGCAGCACCAGAGACTTGGTGAATGGGTGTCCAGTGATTTGACCAGGTAGCAGCATTCTCTCCAGTGTACAAAATGCGCCAGGAAGGGTGATAGGGAAGGATCAGGGGTGGTGGTGATTGTGGGGATCTCTTACTCTCAAGCGAGGAGTATCATAGTTGTAGATCCAGTTTTAGACAGAGAAAATGAGGTTTGTTTGAACCGCTAACGTGTTTCAACGTGTTAGTCTACCTCAACCGGCAGACTTACACAGACTTCTGTGGTGAAATGTGTCCTCTCTCAGGATGTGACAGTGGTCAGGACCATCAAGTGGTGTGTTAATGCATTTGCATTGATGCATTTGCATGAGTTTATAAATGTTGCTTTGACTCAGTATACACCAAATGGGGAAGTCAGTGACCTTTATGTGTATTGCACTTTATTCAGTGCACTCTCTGCAAACCACATCTGCCACTGGGGCCGGTTCTAGCCAGGCACATATGGGGGTCAGTCAGAGGTGTGAAGGGGGCATCATGCGTACACATCATGCTCCAGCACTTTTTTTCTGTGTCACTTCAGTGATTTCGGATAACACTTTGTAGAAGCAGCGAAGCTCCAAATTTTAATTATTGACAACAACAACAAAAAACAAATGCAAAGTAACATTAAATATAACATCTATATTTTTTCATTCAACTGGGGAATAGTCTTCCTGTCTTCTGTTAAGGGGGGCTACAGCGGCTGATCAGGCAGCCGGCAGCTGATGCGCTCCATAGTTGAGGAAAGTGACGCAGCAGAGCCTGAATGCTCACACTGTGCTGCAGCTTCATCTGTGATTGCCGCCGATCCAGCAAAGGTCCGGTACCGGTTCCGGCACTGCCCGATCACAGGGTCATCTCTGCTCCGTGTTGGCGCTGGAAGTGGCTTGTGGCTCCACCGCAGATACGAAGGTGCAAATCTCTCACAAGCATCACTGGGGATGATTCGACGGACATCCACGTGTTTGGATCCGCGAAAAGGAAAACTACAGTAACATGTCAGAGGGTCTCTACATGGAGAAACGCTGCCTTCTTATTTTTCTACTTAATTTCAGCCCGTCTAAAAGTGTCTCTATGAGCTCTCCTGTTTCTGTGCCTGTACCTTAAAAGTCAATGAGCTGTGTCTGGCCACGCTCACTCCACGCTCCTATTGGCCAGGGGATGCAGCTTTCGCTGGTGTACGTTCTTTGCGTACCACATGCTGTTTTTTACGGCAGAAACGCCGTCGTTCAACCGTCGCTAATTGAAGCAGAATCAGAGAAGAAGTAGAGGTTCCTGTTCTCGAACATGTTCAGATTCTGCGGCTGCAGCAGGACGTTTCAGAATGGTCGGTTCATTTTTTTTTACATCTCTTATTTTGTTCATATGTGTGGTTTCAGTTACTAGCATGTAGCTAAGGCTAGCTCCAGCTAAAGGCTGATCTTCTGTGGGGGGCTGGTGGACAGCAGCCTCCACTCCAGCTGGGGGGAGTGGACAGAGACTTCCACCTCACGAGTCTCCAACGCTCAGATCTGCTCGTTTCAGCTCACAGTGGGTGAAAATTGGAGAAACTAAGTAAATGAGGTGACAGAATGTTTTTATTTTTGGACCTCATACTCATCTTATGGGGACACATATATGACTGTTAGAAAACCTTCAGAAAATGAATTTGGCTGGGAAGGTGCACTTTAAATTTTGCTTTCTCAACTTCAAAAATTTTGATTTGAGGACGCAAGACATTTATTTAAGGGGGCGTTGCCCCCTCTTGCCCCTGCGTAGAGCCGGCCTCATCTGCCACCAAAATGAAATCCGTCTCAGAGCTATTATCAAGTAGCAATGGTCTACAGATGGAATGTAGCTTTTAGCTAAATCTGGTGCACCCATCTCTTTGTTTATTGCAAACCTTCCACCAAGGACACAGTGCCTCCGTGTTAACCTAACCCTGTTTACTATAAGGTGCTTCCGAAAATCTTGTGGGAGGATAGGACTTCAATTGAAGGAAAATGTTGGAGCACAAGACAGATTTTGGAAATGTCCTACATGGGAACATAGGGCTGCCCCCAGCCAGGGGTAGCCTGCTAAACAGGAATAAAACTACACAAATATATGATGTTTAGATGACATAAAACAGGGTGGATTGATTTGAAATCCATCTGTGAAGTCCACCAAAGCCACTCCTTCAGATTTGGCAGACATGGCGCAAAAGGAAAGACTGTGTATGATACATCCGGATGATTCTTACGCGGAAATGAAATCTAAACAGTTTTATCTTGATCATTAGGAATAAGGGATTGGTTACAAAGCTTTACTGTCCATTAAAGCAAATTTGTGTTTGTTTTTTTGGAGGGGGGGCATTAAACACAAAAACAACAACATCCTTTTTGACTTTAGAGTAAAAAAAAAAGTCAAAGTCTTGATCATTTCATCCAAAATGACTACATTTTGATCACAAATGTCGGCGGAAACTCTGTCTGAAACATCTACCTGGCGAATAGATTGGTCCCTCAGAAGATGATGCTGCAAGATTAACTGCAAATTGAATTCACAGCAGTGGTAGATCAGGATGAGGAGTCACCACTCTCATTTATACCAAATAATGCCATACCAAATGTGAGAGCCGATGCAAAGTACAAGAACAATCACTGAAGTATTCGGCCTGCGGTGCAGAGATCAGCAACATCTGATTTATTCCTCATTTTACTTCACTGGATTACTTAAAATCACTTGAAATTAAACTTGCATTTTGCATTTTCTAATCTTCCGATCTGACCCCAAATAATTTTCTGGTTTGTTTGTTTTTAATCTTGCATAAAATGTAACTAACCCTCCTAATTAACTTGCAGGCTCCTAGATGTCTGTCTCAATTAGCTTGATTAGTCAGAATGAAGACAATGAATTAACCAAAGTAAATATAGTTTAGATTGATGTTTAATTTCCATAGAACTTTAATAGTGCTTCTCCCTCAGTCTTTGTACGGCTTATATAGAAATCCCATCAACATTATCCAGGCAAATTCTTGATGCATGTAATAGTGTCAGGAGATTAAGGCCGGTGTGATTATGGCTCATCAAGCCCCGGAGCAATTCTGCAGTAATCCCTCTGAACCACAAGAGGGTAGGAAAGGCTAATCATAAAAACAAAGGGATGTCTGTCATCCCTCTAAGGCCTTGCTGCATGAAAATCTGCACAGAGGAGCCCAGGCCTTCAGTCCATGTGTGTAGAGACACAGAAGGAGTGCTGCCAGGAGGTCAGCAACTTTAGGTTAGGTTCTGAGAAAGCTCAGGACCATTTTCTGAAGGTCTTAGTCAGGTTTGAGACTGGAAGGCCTTGTTACTGGGTCTGGTCCCGATCTGGGACGGTAAGGCCTTGTCAGTTGGTCTGGACTGGGTCTGGGACTGTAAGACCTTGTTAGCGGGTCAGGTCTTGCAAAGGAAGATCTTAGTGGGTCTTGGTCTGGATCTGGGACAGGAGGGCCTTGTCAGTGGGTCTGGTCTGGGTCTTGGACAAGGGCCTTGTCAATGGATCTGGTCTGGGACTGGAGGGCCTTGTCAGTGGGTCTGGTCTGGGTCTTGGTCAAGGGCCTTGTCAGTGGGTCTGCCTGGGTCTGGGACTGGAAGGCCTTGTCAGTGGGTGTAGTCTGGGACTGAGTGTCCTCTGGATTTAGTAAGCAGTCAGAGCAGTGCAGACCACCACTGGCAGGCTTTCAGAGCCCAACAACCAATCAGTGTCAATCATTGGCAGATTGATTATTTCCCAAGTTTCCCCAAGTTTCAGCCTCTGCCTTCTTATTACATGTCTTGTGATTTCAGTCAACGTAGAGGTCACATTCACCTGACAAATACCTATCTGGTTTTGCTGAAGAAACAATGGAAATAGCTGCAGATGTGCCAAGCTGCATGGACGCAGGTTTCTAACGTCAAAAATAAACAAGAAAAAAAAACTAATATCTCGTAAATTAATGCACAGGCTGTTTTTGTCACTGTCACATTGATTGAACCTCCAGATGTCTTGATCTTGGTATGGGACCCCAAATGTGCTGGTCTTGCCCTAGTTCTGGTGCCCTGTGGTCTTGGTAAAGTCTTGGGCTGTGTCGCAGCAGTGAGGGAGGAGCTTCAAATCACCTGGGGCCTCATGTATGAAAGTAGCAAACGCCAGCATCCATACTCACATTCAGATGTATCAACGGTTAACTAGCGCTGCTTCACGCCAACTTCATAGCTGGCGTACACCCGTTTCTGATGCTTTGGTCCGTTGGCGACAACTCCAGGTGATGCTGGGATGCATCAGTGACGTGCGGAGTAGAGACACACTGGTCAAATATTACCACATCACGGCAGATTGCGGCCAATACGAACAACAACAGCTGTTCCTGCACAAAGTGTGTGGGAAGTGTGTGGGACCGTCCTCCTGGAAGTGTGTGGGAACCAAGCATCCTGCAGTGCAACCACAGACTGGATATAAAGAGGGCCGACTGTGTGGGTCAGTGTTCTCAACATGTCAGCAGCATCCATCAAACGCCCAAACAATGCAGTTGAACAATGCAGTTGAACAGATGATTGTTAAACATTAATTTGCTGCAATCAATGCCTAATATTGTGATCAGAGCCACAAAGGCATACACACGCGCACAGACACACACACACACACACACACGCTAGGCTACAAGCACAGGATGAAATCTATGCAAGTCTTTGAGTCTGTGAGGCCCCAGGCTCCAAACACAAGTCGTCACATTTGCCCCTCCGCCTCCCTGCGAGCCGGGCTGCTCTGCCTCTGGCCGACATAAGAACATCCAGCATGGACATTTCAGACTCTAGCATGTCCACGAGGCCGCCGAGAGGAAAGTATTGAAAGTATCATAGCTTCAAGCAGCATCTTAGCTGCCAAGCACAGTGGGTTTCCATGACAACAGGTGAGAATCAGATCATTTTTTAAATGGAGAAAAGGTGCAGGAATTAGTGTTTTATTTTATTTTAGTTTTTTGTCAGTTCAGTTTAGTTGCATGCCACAGGCTGAGGTTTGAGTGTGAGGGCCATGAGCTCGACAAACTGACGCATCCCATAATAATCAACTTGACAGGACTTTACTATCAAAGCAAGATGGGACAATCTGTTCACAATTTGTACGTAGTTGCTGGAGATCACCATGATTGAAACTGATTGAAACTGCCCATTTTTTTTATCAATATGCAAAGTTGCCTTTCAAACACACACGCGCGCGCGCGTCCTCAGACCTCAGACGGCTGCCACTCTGGAATGTTTGATATTTCCCGACATGACGAGCTGCCCCACATGATCCATCTGTTTAGACACCGCCTATAACCCGCCCTGCGAGGACAGTAAATGAAACATGTTAATCCTGATCCACGCTGCAAGAGCAAATAAAGCAGTTAAGCTTTGGTATAAAAGCCACAGACGGGCATAAAAGCCATCCACGTTTGATGATTTCTCGCATTATTTGGTGCTGAAAAGAATGGATGACAACTGACTTTCATTGTGTTCCATACTGACTGTGACTTTGTGGATGTCAGCCCCCCCCCGAACACACACACACACACTTTTCTCTCCTCCACGTGAGGACTCTTTTCTTGATGGCATGTTTACATGTTTTGTGTTGATGGTGTGTACTATTATTTCTTTAAATTCATTGGTTGCCCTTTTCATTTTGTTTATGATTGCATCGTTTGCTTTTAATTTGTGGCTAATTAATTGTTAGTTTTTGTTTTTGAGCTGTTTTGGATATAATTTAATAATATAACTGCTATTTTTTCGCAGCTTCTCTTCATTTGTGATTTCTTTTCATGTTGCAGTTTCGTAACTTGCAGGGTACTCTTTGTTCTTTGGAATTGTTGGTAGATATTGTTTGACTGGGTGGGAAGTTAGCCTTCAGCCTGGCGCCCAAAGCTGCATTAATTTAGGCCTCGATAGACCCTGCAACGCTACAACATGATATCACAGATTCTGAAGATGAAATTAGTGTGTTTTAGCACAAAAACAACAAACACAAGCTGGTGCAAAACATCATGTATTGAAAGGTCCCAAAGTTCTTATAAATATTTTAACATTTATGTATCTTATAATATGAAATCATTATTTAAAGTCCGAAAGGTCAGAAAACAAAGAATAGTCCCACTTGTAATCCCACAATGTTTTTTTTTCACTTTCAATCAAAAAATGAAAATTAAGTAGCGCAGTCAGTGGATGAAACAAACAAATCCAATTCAGTAGCAAATGTAAACTGTTTTTGTCTTTCAGTCCATCTGTCTGTCCTGCCAGTGTGCGCGGCCGACTCCTGTTGCTGGAGTGACTGGTGATGCAGAAGTTTACAGCCTGTTGACGGTGGAGGATGAACCAGCAGGTTACAGGGCATTTTGCTGCCTGACTCTTTTTTTTCCAGTGCTTTGGAACATTGTGCTCTGTTCCTCTGCAGCTCGATCCTCCACGCTCACAGACACCAAGTCACATCTGCGTAAGTCGTGGAAAGGGGTGTGGTTACGGGAGGCGTGTACCTGTGGCAAAACCAAGCGAAGTGCATATTGTCACGATACGGTGGTGTGCTCTCATTCGAGGTATGTCAGATATAGTTCATAGGACAGGTTCTCTTGAGAGGAGTTCAGTGTTGAGGTTCATGGTTGTTCATGGTTTCCGCTGCCCGGCCAGTCTTACAAGGTGGGTTGGATGGTGACAGTACATTAACTAAAGCCCCCCCAGCTCTCCCTCAGCTGGTCATGCAGGACTGGTAGGTGGGCACCATGTATTTGATGTTGACGAAGGCCTCCTCCCCTCCGTAGCGCTCAAACATCTCCAGAGTCTCTTCAATCAGATCGCCAATATTTTCTCTCTTCTGCTGGCCGTAGACGATGCCGTCTCCAGGGTTGACTGAGAGACAAAGAGACAAAGAGACACCAGGTGAAAGAGAACCAAGCATAGTCGGGTTATGCATCACTCTTGTTCCGAGCTCAGAGTCAGACTCTGCCCACACAGACCTACATAAAAACCTAGTTTTTACCTCCTCCTCCGTGTACCAAAACAGTCATGGCTACACTAGCAAGTTCCACACAAAGCCCGTCCACACGTAGACGCAGTTGAAACACTGCACACTGCATGCCACACCAGCAGGCGGTGCTGTAATCAGGGGACGATCATATTTGTGGACTGACAGTGAGATACAATTATTTCTCAGTCACACGGAATACAACGGCCAGAATGGTACTGTGTACATCTGTATATTAGTCTATATTTATACTTATCCAAATATTATGTAAATCTGTACAGTAGTACAGTAGTAGTACTACAGTAGTAGTACTGATCTATTCACAATGCCTATATCCAAATATTTGACTGTTAAATTTCACTTTCTGTATATGATGCACTTCTGGATTGGATGCCAAACCACTTTTCATTACCCTGTACTTGTCTATTGACAATATATTCAAATCGTGATTCTAATCTGGCAAACACGCTCATCAAAAAAGGCAGGAAACGATGACAGGAAACAGGAAGAGACACGGATTTAACTAAATAAAAGGAAGTGAACAAAGGCATCATGTGCGTGAGCCGTGCCCCAATCCAGGGTCTGCATCCTTCGAAGGACGCACCCTATGTGGTCCACAGAGGACGCACCCCACAGGGTCCTCCCTCCGCACGTCACTGTTATGAGATGGGCGGTCGAGTCTCCGGAGGATTATCTGGTAACGTCGCCCAATGTTCCCGCCCTCAGCCGCGTGTCACGGAACTCCGCAAACCAGACCCGTCGAACGGGAATGACGGGAGACGAAAACAAAGAGATCAAGAGAGAAGAACATAATAATCCAAACCCTTAAAGGATAATTATGTCAATCTGTGAGCCGTTCGTTCTGTGATAATTAGTTTGGAAACCAAAACAGGACACATGTTGTATAGGAAGGGGGCGGAGCAAGGCTGCATCCACGTGGGAAGGAGCCTTTGAGTTGAGAAGTTGGAGCGAGTCCCTGATCATCAGCGTTCATCTCCCATCATGCTCTTTGCTTCAAACTGTTTGAAAATGCCATTTTTCCTTCTGACTTCAAACCCAACTTCTCAAGACATTTGAACAGCCCGGATGAAAGTTGAATGAGGCACCCGGCTGACTGGTTCCACTGGCGGCTCGTATGGGACGACACTGTGCTGAGACGAGCAGCTCTCACACACCTGTCCGTCATAACGCCTGCTGCATTTCTCTGGGTTTGATATTTCAAACAACAAGCCACTATGAGAGCCATGCAAATCACGTTAGCGATGCCGACATTCCATTCCAGTAATCAGCATTGGCACACACACACACACACACACACACACACACATACACACACACAGCTGCTATGGTTGCTGAGGGAGCCAAAACCACACAGACATGATGTATAATTATTGGATTTACAATGAAGGTTGCGATTGATTGTCATGCTCAGGTCCCAGTCTGCAGGAGGTTGCAGAATAAAAAAGCCATAAAATCACACAAATCGATGTAAATTGTTCACACATCAAACCTGATTGCAGGTGGTTTCTAGGTTTTTCTCTTCCTGTTTTATAATATCAATGTAATATAAAATCCATATCAGCCTTTGCACAGGCAGGCAGGGCAACACTGTCCTGTCTCAAATCCATTTTAGTCCTGGTTTTTGAACCAGCATGGGTTCTCACTCTTGTTCTTACTCTTCTGATTTACAAAAAATCTATATTTATTTGATTGCGTGGCAGGAACTCACCCTTCATGTTTTTGAAGATGTTGAAAACGGGGAGGATCTGTCTGAAGTAGGGCACCAGGGCCTCGCCCACCTTATCGCCCGACTTCACCAGATGCTGCAGGATCTTGATGGTGTTGCACATCACCTGGCAGTTCCTCGTGTTCAGGGCATCTGGAGGGCAAAGGTCAGGAATCAGGGCTAAGGCAGAGAGCAAAGGTCTGTGGATGGCGAATCCATCCGAGGTCTGCAGCAGGGTTTCATATCCATTTAGTGGTTGCCATCACTGGTTTAGACTGAGACGGGGAAACTTTGCCGATGTTACACCATGATGATGATGTCTGACTGCTATTAGCTTTTTGTGACTCAAAACGTGCAATTATGTGCATTTCTTTCCCTTTGAAATTCCAGGATTGCGTTTTTTACCCCATACAACTACTAAATTGATGTGAAATAAACTGTGAAACCTTCTCTGAAGGTGAGGCGTAATTATGTAATTCAAATGCAAAGTAACATCAAAATTCTTTCCACAACGTGATATTTATGTGCACACATATTAGAATTGCAAATTAAAAAGATGATTGCTTGACTGTCAGACCCAGCAATCATCCAAGCAATAAACTCATTCACTGAACTAATAAGCTTTGCTGTATTGGACAATAGCTCTTTATTGTTTATGATAATGATCATTTGTGATCTTCATCTGACACGTGTCCCTGCTGGTTTACGACGGTCAAAGAAATGTTCTCGCTCGGTGCCCGTTTAGTTCCGACCAACAATATATTTGTACCTGTTTAACCACAGATCTTTTCCACGGGTTCAGTAACATGTGCTCAATGTGAATGTGCTCCCACACAGAGAAGAAGCAAAGCAATACTTGTATGCATTCCTGTTGCTCACGATACCTGCCTGATGTTCCCACTTTGTGTGTCTTTACTCAGATTAACCCCTAGCAGTTCCTTAAAAACTCTCAATCGTCCCTCAGGACGAAAATCGTCCCCTCCCTAAAAGGTGTTCTAAAAATAACATATTAATATTTTTTTCCACTTGAAATTAGTCCCTCTTTTTAATCAACTTGAAGTATATATATCAAATATATATATCAAGGAAATGAAAGATATATATATTAAATATTAATTATTTAGGGGGATTTTAACCCTCTAAATGCCAGTTTGTTTCAGTATTTCAATTGAAAAACTCAAATAATGTCCATAAGCTGCAATTCAAGGAGGATTTAATTATCATTATAATTGTTATAGTCATTGTTAGGCATTCTTGTTTTTTTCAACAACAAGGGCAAACAACAAACTCTCTTATTAGTTCCTAGGGACAAAAAGCGTTTCCTTCCATAAGACTGCTGTTAAATATCATATATGAATATTTTTTCCATCTTTAAATCAGTCAGTCTTGTTAAGCGGCTTCACCCTGAAAGAAGCATATCAAATATCAAATTATTTTAGGGACTTTGATCGTCTAAATGATCAAAAAACAAGTGGACCAAAAAGGTCCCCAGGGACTCTTAAGGGTTAATCACATTTTCCCACCAGAGGCAGAACTTTGGGTAAAGATGGGGAGAGGCTGTGTGATGATGGATGCTAAAGCCTGAGCGTGGACTCACTCCTGATGGGGATGATGAGCTGCGGGATGACGGGGAGGATCTTGGGGCCTCCGCGGTCCAGCATGTCCTGGATTCCCTGATAGGCGAAGAACTCGTAGGGATGAGTGGTCTCACGCAAGCCGTCGAAGAACAGCGGCAGGTAGTGGTGGTAGTTCAGCTTCTCAATGTCCACCTGAGGAGGGAGATGTGAAGAGTAGGAGCTGATTAAGTCCATGACTCGCTCAGTGGTGACTCTGGTTGTGTTGCTGTTGTCTTTCATCTCACCATAAGTCACACTGAACTAGGGCTGCACGATTATGACCAAAATAATAATCACAATTATTGATCACGATTATTCATTATTCATTTGTGAAAAGAGATATGCACTTTAATAATGCCGAAGCAAGTTCCTGTATCTGATGATGTAGCATAATTGTGAATAAACAATAGCTGAATGCTTGAGCTTATGAACAGTATCTTTATATTTCACCTCCACGTGAATTAATACTTTGAACACTTTTCAAAAATAAATAAGCCATCAGTGGGGATTCATACAGTCTTGTTCGATTGTAAGATGAGGAAGTGCTTGACTTAAAATGCAGTAGAGCCATGTGGAGAGCACACAATTCAAATGTCAGTATCATGGACGATTATGCGCATATAAACGTGACGGAAAAATATCGCGATCTCCATTAAATTCGATGCAGTTCTACATTGAACACATCTGGACTCATCTGGATACACCTCTGTGATCACTGTTCAAATATCCAAGTGATCACAACACATTTGATCAGAATAAGTCAACCAGGAAGTGGCTGTGCTGGTTTTGTCAGTGAAGACCAGCAAACTGGACTCTGCTCCCAGTCTGTCGTTTCCTGATGGTTACTTAGGGTTTTCTCAGTGTCAGTAGCTGAGAAACTGTGACTGTGAGTCAAACTCTGTACACTGAAGTACTGAGGCAGAACTCAACTAAAATGTGAAGCAACCTTCTTTAATATTTAACTTTCTTACTGATGGTTGAAACACGTCTTTCTCATTTTATTTATTATAATTTATTGTGCAGAATGTTCATTTTGTAAAGTGTGGTTCCATCCAAGAACTCAGTATTTTTTTGCATGTTTCTATTTCTATTTATTTTTTATTTTATTTAGATAGATAGACAGACAGAGAGACAGACAGACATGGATGGATGGATGATGGATGGATAGATGGGTGGATAGATAGATAGATAGATAGATAGATAGATAGATAGATAGATAGTATTTTTTATTTTTCTTGTCTTAATTTTCACATTCAACATAATGTGCAATTTTGTTAACTTGCTGCTCTGTGTGCCTTTAATTGCCTCCCCAGGTACTAATAAAGAGGTCAGAGGTCAGAGGTCAAACATCTTACCTTCCATGAAATGCAGTTGCGCGTCGTGCCATGCTTCAATGCCATCGGGAAATCACCACGCTCGTAGAACTTACGGAACATGGTTGGTTTTGAGGGACGCTCCTTTAGAGCCCCGTCAGATCTCGAACGCACCACCTGAGAAGAGAAGATTGGAACCTCAGAGGAAAATCTCCTCAGTTTGAGTTTGGGGGAAAATATGAGTAAATGCCAAACTCATGTGGCAAACTCACGTGTGGTCAGAAAATGTTGTGGTTTGAATTGAAATTATTGGATGGATGGAAAAAACAAAACCATTGTATAGCTGTTACCAGCACTGTCTGAATCGTTTCATTTCAATATGAATCCCATTTTTATCACCAATCGTTCAGCTGTAACCTTTGAACATTTGTTATGAGAATTTGAATCTGAATTACTTTATTGATCCCCAAAGGAAGAAACAAACAACTGCCTGTAGAAAGTGATAACAACTGTATTATGCAACAACAAGCAGAGCAAAATGGTAGAAAAATAAATACTCTTACTTTATTGTAAAAAATACAATAAAACAGAATAGAAATTAGAGAAAATAGGAGCAAAATCAAATACAGTAACCCTCGTTAGAATCTATGGATACCCAGAAACAGCACAACATGATAGAAGTTCTAGTAATTCAAAATAGAATAAAAGTATGTAACTAAACCATAAAAAACCCAAACATTCCGTCTGACTCCAAATCTATCAGAACCTGAGATTTTTTTGGAGTGACCATGACAAACATGTAAAGTTAACGGTAAAACTTCTACTCACTACTGCGTTCTTCATAGTAGACTTCACAGTGAAAGCCTCGGCTTTCAGCGGCAATGTTTTCTTCAGCATATCCACAATTCTTCTTTTGCAAAGTAATGTGGTGAAATCTGCGACGAAGAGCAATGTTGAAAATTTCCGAGGAATTTAGATTGATTAAGTGGCTTGATGGCGTATTGCGACTTTAATGGCACCGGCCACAAAAGGCCGCCCGGCAATCACTAGTGCTGGGTTACACTTTAAATTGTGCTAGGCGACCGGCTGGTGCCATCAAAGCCGGCCATTGCTAGGCAAATGGCTTAATGAAATGTGTCTCCTCTGCGAGGCAGAGAAGCAGCACAGTTGTCATTCTTATTTACCTTCTTGCCAAAAAATGGCGCAGGTACTATTTTGCATCATTCTTACTCTAGGTGTTAGTTGTTATCCATGAACACTTTTGTGTGTAAGTTTACGGTACAGCTACATGTAAAAATAAAAAATAATAAAAACAAAAACAAATATTAATCAAAAACATGCAGTTTGCTGGCAACGGTTTCTTGGGCTGCTATTTTAGTAACCACGGTAACAGAAATGGCAAAGAGCTGCAATAAAACCCTTGTTAAATGAGTGAGTCCTTACATCAATTGACTTTCATGAATTTGCTGCCTAGCAACTGTCTCTAGCAACCTGCTCTGCATGTTTTCTGAGCAAACACATAATGTGTTCCTGTCGAGTTCATGTCGAGGCGTCGTTAACCCTGGACACGAATTTGTCCTGACCACTTTTTAGGCCATTTTGACTGCAGAAAAAATAAGAACGATATAAGAATTCAATGTTGCTGCTAATCATTGACCATCTGAGGCTCTAACAATAATAATCATGAAATCTTCCTCGAATTGCATTTTGTGGAAGTTATTTGAATGTTTCTATTTTTTTCAATTAAAATACTGTGGAGTTACATAAACAAACTGGCATTTAGTGGGTTAAAATCCCCCCAAATAATTGATATTTGATATATATTTTTCTGGTTGAAGTGGATTGAAAAGACTGACTCATTTAAAGAGGATAAACAGTTTTATAAAAAAAAATATTTTTTAGAGCAGTTTTTAGGGAGGGGACGTTTTTCATTTTGAGGGATGATTGATAGTTCTTTAGGTTTTTTTTAAGGACCTCTAAAGGGTTAAAGAGGACACTGAGCCCCTGATTGCACCTGCGGAGCCTCTTCTCTCCTACATGGCAGCGGTGGCCATGATTGCAGGAAATGGTGTGAATGAGCTTATAGCAGCATTCTGACAATTCGCTGTGATTCACACAGTTATCTTCCCAGAGTATGTCTTTACTTTCGTGAGTACCTTCTCTTAAAGAATGCAAACTATGTGTGGTGTTTATCTGGCTGGAGAACAATGTTTAATCATTAACCTGCTGACACAAAGGGCAGAAACAGGAAAGTCTGAGCGATGATTGGCTCCGGCCGCCGTGTTGAGAGAGAGAGAGTGGGAGGGTGAGTGGGTGAGAGAGGGTGGAGGGTGAGTGGGTGAGAGAGAGAGTGGGAGGGTGAGTGGGTGAG
>CAESWR010000101.1:93351-108217 GCA_903171835.1 Mullus surmuletus | reverse complement strand
AAGGGCACCTACGGCACATTCTCGCCTCTCAAGAGCGCGCTTAAGCATGTGTTTTTGCCACCCAATATAGGGCAGTTTAGTGTGATTTGCCAATGAGAAAGGCTCTTAAACATGTATTTTTGCCTCCCAAGAGGGAAGTTTGTCATGTTTAAACCGGCCAGGGAGCAGTTTCAGGTGTTTTGGCAATAAGAAGGGCACTAAAACAGCGTTTTTGCCTCCCAAAAGGTCATTTTATTCTGTTTTTTCCACCCAAGAGGGCACTTTAGCATGCATTTTTGCCTCCAAAGAGGGCAGTGTTTTAACTACCCGAGGGCATTTTAGTGTGTTTGGCCAATGAGAAGGGCACTTAAACACGTTTTTGCCTCCCAAGAGGGCATTTTATCATGTTTTTTCCGTCCAGGAAGGCAGTTAAGTGTGTTTTGCCAAGAAGGACGGCACTTTGGCAACACATGCATTTTTACCTCCCAAGAAGGCAGTTAGACACGCGTTTCTGCCTCCAAAGAGGGCAGTCTATCCTGTTTTAACCAGCCAAGAAGTGTGTTTTGCCAACCAGGGGAGCACTCTAGTGCGCGTTTTTCAACAATTGGGCCACGAGTTTGGGCAACGCCCCCCCCCCCCCACCATGCTCATGTGGACACAATGTGACGTTCAACAGGTTTTTGATAAATGCAGCATCTGGAGAAAAAAAAGTGTCAGGTCAGATTGGGAGGTCTTTGTCTTAGTCACGTCCTCCTGATGGTGTCTCAGGAGCTCAGCTCACGGACCTGGTCGTCGCATTACTGCAGTTTTATAAAAGAGTCATGATGGGTGTCGCCGCTCCGAAGCCGTCGGCTGTTATTATTCGCGGCAGATTTCAGGTCGGTAAGTCATTAGATATGGAGGCAGGCTCGACAGGTTTGTCCTGAAGCAACGGAGGTGAATGGTTTTCTGTCCTCGCAGACGCTGCTGCTCCACCTTGCTGATGCTGGGATGGAATGCAAACAGCAACAGCAGGAATGTTGTTCACTGTCTTTGATGGCAGCAAATGACATTGGTTCTCCTCCGACGCCCCCCCCCCCACACACCCCTCCTCCTCCTGTATCTGCTCGGCTTGTTCTTAACCAGACTATGAACTTTTGGACACCGAATCTCTTCTGAACAAACAGTCTAAATAATTCTTTCTTCTGCAATTGTGTTACATAGTATCTTCTATTATATATATATACAGTTTTTTTCCGTTGTCATTGTATTTTTAACCATTTTTATTTCTTTTTAAATGTTTGCTTTTACCCATTGTAATTGCTTCTCCTTGCAATACCTGAACGTCACTGTCGTCTTTACAATGTCCCGTGGTTTTAAGAGCCAGTAGAATTGCTGTCTAATACAAAGGGACAATTAAGTTTATCTATCTATCTATCTATCTATCTATCTATCCATCTATCCATCTACCTATCTATCTATCTATGTGCCCCCCCCACCTTCTCCTTCTGGCGGTCTTTGTAGGCATCCTGTTCACCATGTTTGATTTGGGCATTCCTTTACTTCCCGAGCAGACAAAACAATCCCAGACCTCTCTGAACTGCAAACCTCCAGTCCACACACACACACACACACACACACACACACATGCTCCCTTCTGTTAATCACTCACAGGAAATGGGTTCCCATGCAAACGAGGCCCGCCTGGCCCGGTGGAACCCTGATGGGGCTCAGACGTTGGGGTCTTCTCGTCAACGTCATCTCTCTTCTCCTTGTTCCTTTTTATCTGCACTCGCCTATTCACAATTCAAGGCAGCCACAACCTGAGTCAGGCACTTCTCAAATAACTTCAACAACATGCACAAGTGTGTGTGTGGGGTTGCTTTGGGTTTTATTGCACTCTGATGTGATTCTGTGTGAGCGTCGGGCCTCATATGTGTTGTGTGTGTTTGGAGAGCATGAAGCAAAGAGCCACACTGATACGTTATCAGCAGCCCTCCATTACACCGTGTATGCGATAACGAAAGCCACGCTCAAAGATAAACATGACACACTAACATTCGCGGAGAACGAAGAGCCAGCCGACCCCTTTTAAGGGGTTTCTGCCCTGTTACCATAGTGACCGGACATGTTGTGACACATCAAACACAAAGATACATGTACAGGAATAAAATACAGATGGATAACTGGTGTCACGCTCAGATTGTAGAGGAACAGCTCGTTTCCACAACCGTGTCAGAACACAAGGTAAAATATGATTGAGGAGCAATTTGGTTCCATTGGATTTGATTCAGTAGGATTTGGATACGATTCAGTTGACCTTAATGGGGTATGAAACAATATGATAGTTCCTTGTTGACAATGGATTCAAGACAATGAAGGAAGGAACATGAATGAACATAAGTTAATACTATGAATGTGACATTGCTGCATTCAAATAGATTCATGAAACAAGTATAGTTTTGACACGTGAATTCAGAAACATGTCATTGTTATTCATGTCACTTAATGCAGCACTGTGAGAACTTTACAGAGTTCAAAAACAAACTATATTCAAGTTCACTAGAGACACAAAATAGAGCATTAAACTTCTGTGGAGCCTCAGATCAAAGAACAATGAGCTACTGAGGAGGAGAAATCGGACGCTTTGTGATAAAAATAGACCCATTCAAGGTTCCGTGTGGCGACGAAGCTCATCGTTTGATTTTGATAGTAAAACGATGACTATCGACGCAGCGACATTCACACACTTGCATCACACAGACAGACACACAGACACACACACACACACACACACACTGCCCGGGTTTATCATGCTGACTAAGCTAATGAATCCTAACCTGCCGCGCTGTGCTGTGTGAGGGCGAGCGGGAGCAGAGGATGAGGGAGCACAGCTGTTTTCAGTTTTGTTTGGTTATGTCTGAACTGTCTGAATGAACAGCTCTGATTCCTCCGAAACGCACACACACACACACACACACACTCTGACAACACAGAAAAACATGTGGTCTCTCTCGGGCCGACAGGATATTTGGCGTCTTTTTTTTCTCAGGGCTTTGTGGAGAGTGTGTCACATCTCGTTTGTAAAATGGTCGATTCTATTCAAAAGGAATAAGGATTGATCACACGGAACACGGGGCTCTGACTCCCGGCACGGGACGACCCGGAACATGTGGTTTGCTTTAGTGTGGAAGCTTTGTTTGCGTGGAGCGTGAGAACATGGGATGAATCAGCAGAACCTGTGCATCCATGTTCGCCCGCCCTCATGAATCTTAAATGATGAAGCCCAGTGCAGAGCAGCAGAGACGCTTCCTCTCCCTGAAAGAAACATTTCAAAAAACAAAAGCCCTGAGCAGAGTGACAGGAGCGGAGTGACATGAGCGGCTGGAAGGACGGCGCTCTGTGTCCATCACGGGCGGCCGCAGGGGTCAGAGTGTCTGTGGCAGCATCACAAGCCGCTGTGCTTCGAGCTCCACAGCCCGTGGCTCGACCCTGGACGCCCTGTTTGGGAAAAAAGTAATGGATATTTTACAGATAAAATAAATCTTGGTGTTTTCCTTTGTGCTCTGATGTGGATTTTTCTTGTTGTGGTGATTTTTAAACATTGTGTGGCGGCTCAGCGCCCTGCGCCGTACCTGGGCGCCCGCTCACTGCCTCCACTCTGCAGGAATGTTCCCTCGCTCCTTCAGGCCCTCCTCCCATTTGCTGCTTCTCGCCCTCTCTCTCTCTCTCTCTCTCTCTCTCTCTCTCTCTCGCCCCCTCTCTCTCTCATCCCTTAAATTCACTCCAGACTCTGCAGCCTTAAATCTGGATTCTCTGTGCTTAACCAAACATATGGAATGCTACTGTAGTGGAATGCTCTAAGTCTGGGTTGTTTGCAGTGTGTGTGCGTGTTTGTGTGTGGGTGTGTGTGTGTGCGTGTTTAACCATGCCCATGTTTTGAAGCAGATGAGAGCTTCTAGGATGATGATGATCATGATAATAGTGTGTGTGTGTGTGTGTGTGTGTGTGTGTGTGTACGTGTGTGTGTGTGTGTACGTGTGTGTGTACCAGTGCCTCCCCAGAGGACTGAATGGAGCCCTGTGTTGTCGTGGCCAAACGCTGCCTGTCTGCTCATGCATGAGTCGGTGGCCGAGTCCTCGGGCTGCTCCTCATATCTGAGCCCTGAGCTCATTGTGAGCCTGCGAGCTCGACTCCAAGCGTCTCCTCCACAGTGAGCGCTTTGTCAGAGCGGCAGGGAGGCTGCGCGCTCTGCCAAGTGGCAAAGGCAACAATGCTGAGGGATGACATGAGTGTGTGTGTGTGTGTGTGTGTGTGTGTGTGTGTGTGTGTGTGTGTGTGTGTGTGTGTGTGTGTGTGTGTGTGTGTGTGTGTCTTGATATGATGACGAGCGGCGGATCCACTTTTGCTAACCCCATGCCCTGTTTGTGTTTGTGTGTGTGTGTGTGTGTGTGTGTGTGTGTGTGTGTGTGTGTGACCACAGGATGAAGACAGTGGAGAGAAGAGTGTGAGATGCCACAGAAGGAAGGACATGTCTCAGATGTAAGTTATGGCCCTGTGTGTGTGTGTGTGTGTGTGTGTGTGTGAGTGTGAGTGTGTGTGTGTCTGATGATGCAAGGCAAGGAGAATAGAAGCCATGATATGAAAAAAATAATCAATTATTGACAGTTTGAGCTCAAACCCTCCATGAGATCAAACATCTGTTTGGTGTCTCTATGAACGGTTTGTTCTCCCCCCCACACCCCCCAACCCCCCCACCCCCCACCCACCGCCACTTCTGCGCTTCCTGTGCTCTTTGTGAGTCTGTTTCCTGTTGGGCACAAATGCCGGCGCCGTGCTTCCTTCCCAGTAGCCTGAAGTCACACAGGAGTGGCAGAACGTCCGTCTTCCCCACATGCTGCTCCAGCACTCAAAGCAGGCAGCTCCTCGGTGCTTCACATGTCTGCTGACACGACTCCTAAAGGTCAATATGTGGCCAAGGCGTGTTCCATGTGTCTTCACTGAGCTGCGTTCTCATTAGTTTATTATTCCGGATACACGTTCACATCCTGATTATTCCGGAACTAACAGAGACCATGAAAACCAGCAGCACCGGAGGAAGAAGAGCCGCCAGAGGCTCGTGTGTCGTACGTGGAGATGAGCTTGATTCTCTTAAAAATGGAATGTGAGCGAGTGTCCTCTGAGTCCGCTTCTTATTTATTGTCTTTTCCCAAAAGGAAGCACATGTTTTGCAAACAATGTTTGACGTCTGTAATTTGGATGAGTGATGTCTGAGCGGCTCCAGAGGCCGCACACGGAGCCTGATGGGTTTATTTGTGAGAGGATCCGTCTGAGTTTGTGCCCCTTCTTCTGTGTAAATGCATCGGAGGCTCAGTCGACCATCCATGTTTGGAATCGGAATATTAGCAAAAACCTGTTTGTGCGCAGCCATGTAAACACCAATAACTCATTTGAATGAGAATCCCTCCTCTTCCCCCTGGTTCCTCCTTCTCTGAGGTGAACATGTGATGATGTCTCCTCCTATCAGGATCTCCACATCTAATGGAAGATGAATTAGTGTTGTGTTCATGTTCTATCAGCAAGGAATCTTGGTCTTTGGAGTCCAGGAACTCCTTGTAAACATGGCCAAAGGCGAGAGCAGCACCACGCCATAAGACTAAGTTTCCTTAGAAAAGGAGGAACCCAGGGGGAAGATGAGGGTTTTGAAAGACCGTTCGAATAGGTTGTTGGTGTTTACGTGGCCGCGCTCAGCAGCGTTCGTGCTGCTTAGAGAAGGATTATCGACCACATGGAAACATTCATTTGTGAAGGAGAATCAAACACAGGTAACAAGTCTGATGGAGCTTGAAGCGAAAGCCGTTGAAGCGAAGCTGTTGGTGCGCTGCCAGAGCTCCGCGCTCAGGCTGAGGTGTGGCTCCTTTGGTGCAAAAGTGACTCAGCATTGTTGAGGTGCGGCGGTGGGAGCTCGGAGGCGGTGCAGGCTGGACCCTCCGTCGGCCCGCCGGCACCAAGCCAGCTGTTCGCCTTTTCACAATGTGCAGACTGAACCCCGACAGAACTGTCCCGTAAAGAAGCCAAACCACACCGAGGAGAAGGAACAGCAGCCCGAAGCAGATGATTATATTATTCATACGTTCATATCTGTACATCTCTTCCCTCCGTGCGTCATCACTTCACCTCGGCGGCTTGGCTCCGCCCCCTGCAGCCAGCTGCTGCATTCCTGCTGCAGTAATCCACTCTGGCAGCGACCTGCTCTGCGTTCTGCCGAGTCACTGCCCTCCTCATCGTTACTTTCTTTTGCGAGCCAACGCCGGCGTCTGCGTCTGCTTACCTGACATTGCTATCAGCTTTTCTCAGCGTATTTGCTTTGTCAAAGCTTTTCTGCTGCTTCTCTTCCCCTCTGCTGCGCTTCAGAGAGCCACGCTGGGCTCCGATGAGCCGCAGCCGGCAGCCAATGCCAGCGCTCGCTCGGTCGCAGTATAAGAGAGTGTGTGTGTGTGTGTGAGTGTGTGTGTGAGTGTGTTAGTGTGTGAGGAGGGACAGCAGTGAAAGAGCAGGGTCTCAGGCAGGAGGTGGAGCGGCTCGGCTGAGAGCTGCTGATTGAGTGTTGAGTGGATGAATGTGTCGCTCAGCTGTTGTTGAGGATGAAGATGGTGGAAGGATGGAAACGTTGATATGAAGGAGCCAGTGTTGCTCCGAGCGTCGATGGATTAACTCTTTACAAGGTCCTTGAAAAAACTTTCTCAATTGTCCCTCAGAACAAAAAACCTCCTCTACCTAAAACTGCTGTAAAAATAACATACATACAGTATTGATATTTTTTCCACTTTCTTTCTAATCAACTTCAGCCTGAAATATATATATCAAATATTCATTAGTTGGGCGGATTTAACCCTCTAAATGCCAGTTTGTTTACGTAACTCCACAGTATTTTATTTGAAAAAATAACAAACAATTTCCATAAAAAAATGGATTATTATTGGAGCCTCAGATGCATCAATGATTAGCAGAATTTGAGGCATTCTTATTTTTTTCTGGGGCTGAGAATAAAAAATGTCCCCAGGAACTCTTAAAGGTTAAATGTCAGACTGTAACCGACCTTCCATCTAAACGCTTCATCCAATGATCGGCTCTTTTTATGGGGATTTTTTTTCCACAATTGATACAGATTGATGTTTCAGATTATCCATGAGTGCTGGATCCTCACGCAGAGAAAGGTCTGTGTTTGTGAGCGTTGAGTTGAAGGGGCAGCAGCTTGGTCTGCAGGCCCCTCCCTGACCCTCCTCCCTCACCCCCCTCCCCGGCCCACCCGGCCCACCCGTCTCCCAGCAGAGACAGGAAGCGCGTTCACCATAAATCTCACCTCGCCGCTGATGAGCCCGTTTGTCGAGTCGTCCTCGTCCTCACGTCCTCGTTCAGCACCACATTCACCTCACATTGATCATCAGCTACGTTTTCACGCAGTCAATAAGCCTTTTGGAAGCAGAATATTAGCATAATCCCTTTGAATAAGCGGAATATGCTCATATTCTGGTTATTAAAAATCCCAATTAATCAATGTGACCATTACGGTTTTCCCGATACAATACATACTTTCACACTTCCCTGAGTATTGGCTGATACCAATATCGATCCAATGCGATATCAGCACAAATCATACATACTTTTATGACTTATTTTGTAGTATGGAATGTTAGAAAAGGCTTGATCAAACAGAGAATAATAGTCAGCAACAGTAGCTATGAGAAAAACTCACCCATTGATTATTAATCAATGGCTCACATGCAGGCCGATATATAATCCGATACTCGTTTTTCTTTTTGCTGATATCGATATCAATATCGGATCGGGACACCCCTGAAGACAATGTATAGGTTACAGGTACAAGGAATAAACCTGTTTGCTCACGCATGGAAACGGCTTATTCTCAATGTTTAAGGAACCGGAATATGGACCTTAACCCCAATATTGACTGAATGGAAAGATAATGTTTGAGCAAAGCCAGTTTTATTCATGTATTTTGAGAGAAAATGATTTTATTATAGAATTTAAATGACAGCGTGCATAAAATTTGAAGTGAAGGAATCAATATTTCAGGTATTTTGAGGCGGATAGGGGAGCTGACGGTGTGAGCAGACAGAGGTGCTGTGTGTGTGTGTGTGTGTGTTTATCTGCTGGATGCTGCAGACAGAGCGTCACTCTGCCAGCGTTTGTTCTAACAAGCGTCGTCATGTTGTGATGTTTTCTTATCGCTGTGAAATGGTGACACATGCACATTCCAATCCGAGGACTTCAGCTCAGCCGGAGTTGAGTCATATAAGGATGGAAGCTGCCGTCGCTCGCTGCTGCTGATACCTGAGAGAGTTCCAACAGCTGCTGCATCGCCCCAAATAGGTGGGCAGTGTCGGTGTCGGCCGTCGTCATGGCAGCTCAGAGGTCAGACGAGCCGGAGCTTGTGTTCAGACTTTGACATTTTTTTAACCCTTAAGAGTTCCTGAGGATGGTTTTTGTCCAGTGATTTTTTTTATCCCTAAAAATATTTGATATTTGATATGTATCTTTCATTCTGAAGCTGATTGACAGGACTCATTTAAAGTTAGTAAAAATATTAATATATTATATTTGTACATGCAGTCTTTAGAAAGGAGACGCTTTTTGTCCACAGGAACTAATAAGAGAGTTTGCTATAAAAATCTGTCACTGCAGAAAAAATTTGAATGCCTCAAATTCAATGTTGCTGCTAATCATTGACCATCTGAGGCTCTAATGATAATAATGATAATAATAATAATAATAATGATAATTAAATCCTCCTTGAATTGCATTGCTGGGGAGTTATGTAAATAAACTGGCATTTAGAGGGTTAAAATCCCCCTTAAATTATTTATATTATACATATTTATATTTCAGGCTGAAGCTGATTAAAAAGATTGACTCATTTAAAATGGAAAAAGTATAATATATGTTATTTTTACAGCAGGTTTTAGGGAGGGGACGTTTTTTTGTCCTGGGAAACGATTGAGAACGTTTTATTAGGAACTCTTAAGGGATACATTTCCTTCTCTGTGTTTTGTCTGATTCTCATAGATGTTCTGTCTGTCAATCATTTCACAGCTGATTGACAGCAACCAGGTAGAAATATCAGTTATCACAATGTGCTCTGCTAATCAGGACCCCCTCTTCGCTCCAATGTCTCGAGGGGACCGTTTTGCATGTTTACAGTGTCGGTGACCTCTGAACCCAAACAAAGTCAGCAGCAGACTGAAGATGGGGGGAAAAAAATCCTTGATGGCACTCGATAGTTTACACATCAGCACAGTATTTGTACTGTCTTAATATTCATTTAATAGTCGTCCCTTATTCACTGACAATCTCCCTGTGATTTTTAAAGATTTTTTTCCCCAAAGTAATTGCAGCATGTTTTGGCGCCGTGTTTGTGTCCGAGAGCAGCATCCTGTGCTCGTCTGAAATGTGTTGAAAAATGAGAAGCTCCATCTGAAGACATCTGGAGTTCAGCTCAGGCTTCGGCACCTTTGTGACCCGCACATGTCGGAAATTTCACACTCAGTAAATGAACCTGCGCAAGTACTCGCAAGTATTTTGTGAATCACCTGGAAAAAAACCTCCCAGTGGGCGGCTCGGATCTGCTTCGAGTTTGGGCCTCAAATGCTCTAAACCAGGTCAACCTGTGGAACCACCTGATAACCACAATTAATGTCATTATGTGTGTGTTTGTTTGTTAGTGTGTGTGTGTGTGTCACAAATACTCTAATGCTTGTTTTGATACACATCCATCTGCCGGCATCCATCTTGGCCCGCCAACAACTGACCGTTTTAAATAGAGCGTCTAATATCTGCACCCCCCCGCTCTACTTCCTGCACGCGACGCCTCCTCAGTGCGGAGCCGTTTCTGTCTGCTCCATTTTTACCTCCTCGTCAGAAGGTCAGAGGGGTCGGGGGCGGAGCCGAGGAGCCCGAGTTTGAGCAAGCATCCTGAATGCCACATATCCTGGGCCGGCTCATAAAGGCCAGAACTCAGACCGGCGCTCAGACCTCAGACCAGTGGTGTGCAGGGGGGGGGCGGGGGGTCCAATTGTTGAAAAACAATTCCTGAGGGTGTTTTTCTGTCCCGCCATGTTTTGACCATTTAGAGCATTTAGAGCATTTAGAGGTCAAAATCCCGATTTGATATGGATCTTTCAGGGTGAAGGTGATTAACAAGACTGACTCGAGTAAAGTAAAAATCTGTCACTGCAGAAAAAATCTGAATGCCTCAAATTTAATGTTGCTGCTAATCATTGATCACCTGAGGCTCTAATAATGATAATAATTAAATCCTTAAATCCTTGAATTGCACATATGGAAATTATTTGAGTTTTTGTATTTTTTGCGATTAAGATACTGTGGAGTTACATAAACAAGGGATTTAGACAGTTAAGAAAATGCCCTCTTGGGATGCAAAAACACGCGCTAAAGTGCCCCCCTGGTTGGCAAAACACACTAAATTGCCCTCTTAGGTGGTAAAAACGCGTATGTCACTGAGAACACGCTGAAGGTGCCCTTTTCTTTTTTTCTCTTTTCACTCTTGCCCTTCAGAAATGTTATGCACGCCAGTGGCTCAGACGGACGCTCAGACGCTCCTCTAAGTCTTCTGGCTCTTCTCCCTCGTCTGCGTCGCTTCTCTCCAACTTTTCCTGGCTTTCATCCTCCCCCTGCGCCTCCCCCTCCCCCACATCTCCGTCTTTCATCATCTTATCACGCTCCCTCGCATAAGCACAGTGCTGGTTTTTAAGCCCCAGCAACAAGAGTACTGATGTAGTGAGCGAGCGGGGGGGGGGGGGGGNNNGGGGGGGGGGGGGGGGGGGGGGGGGGGCAGACACACGGCTCCGGGTTAGCGGACCGAGCCAATGAGCCAAGGTCAGCACTCAAAGCTCCAAGATGTCCACATGAGGAGGACCTTCACATATGTTTAGGGTGTTTTAAGAAGATTTTCTGGAGTTCTGTCACTTTTGTATCACAGCACTTGAATGTCTGATTTTCTTGGTGTGTCAGGATGTGTTGATGTGATGTAACGAGCACAGATTTGGATGGGTGCCTTTTTATCTGAGTGCAGGATTACCAGCAAACTGTTCTGTAAATGTAAGTGGAGGGAACATGCACCAAAATAGGACGTACTCAAATGGGAAGCAGATTACATCTTTTCCTTCTCCTTCCCCTTCATATCTAACTCCAAATGTGTTCCTGTAGTTTACTTTGCTCGAACTATTGTCTAATCTTGCATCCAGTCCAGTTTTTAGGGGGCAAAAAGAGAAAAAATGCCACGTCCAGAGATGTTCCTCGAGAGCTTTGGAACTTTGACCCTCCACTGACGAGAAAAGAAGAAACAAGAAACAAATGTCGTTTTCTGGCAGAGACGACATTGTGTTTATCTCCAGTGTTGGCGCATTTCAGCCCGCTCTCCCAGAATCGTCTGCAAGTCGTCGTCCCATCAGCCCCTTTTAATGAGTCTGGATGATCTGAGCCCGTTTCTACCAAAGTGCAACTCGCTCTTTCATTTCTCTAGCATTTTTCCAGAAGCGGCACAAAAGTAAAAGGGTGAAAGAACCGGAGGAGAAAGTTACATGACAGCACAGGAAACGACAAACCGAGCATTATGGGATGCCGGTTTTCTCTTTCTTGGAAAAAGGGAAAAATGTGGGCCGAGCATCAGGTCTCCACCATCTTGTGGCTTCCAGTGCAGCGCCAGCATCCACTCACACACACACACACACACACACACACACACACGCGGTATTTGTCACACATTCATATGTACAAACTGGCAATAACGCTCATACATGAAGATGCGGTCGGGGCGTTGTGATTGGAGTGGAGCCTTTTATTAACCAGCGTTTATGAGGCAGAAGAGCTTCAAACCCAGAACTTTCAAACTAATGTCAAGTGCAAGTTGGAGGGGATTTTTTTTTCTTTCTTTCCTTCTTCCTCTCTTTCATGGAGAGAACAGAATGTACTGAAGGCAGCAGGCAGGCAGGAAGAAAGTGGCTAAAGCCCTAATGATATGGTGCATGATTGTAACCTTGGTGTGTGTGTGTGTGTATGTGTGTGTGTGTGTGTGTGTGTGTGTGTGTGTGTGTATTTGAGAGCTAGCAGAGTAGATGGACCTCTTCATAAAACTTTCAGATCCTTAAGTTTTGTTGGTCTGAGACTAAATGAAGCAGCTTTGATGTTCTCATTTTTGTCATCAGCTTCTCCTCCCGTCTCCACCTTCACTCGCTGGCTCGTGTTGCTCCGCTTTTGTTTTTGGTTGTTTTTATTTCTTTGTTCTATTTTAGATGCATTAATGGAACAGCTTTGAGTAACTTCCCTCCGTTTTCCGCGGTGAAACGCTCATCCTTTGTGCGAGCAGCTCGCAACTTCTGCCACCTACAGCAAAGGAGAGCAACAGCGGCTGACGTGACTGTGTTGATATTCCCATGATGCCGACTACAGGCAAAGAAAGTCACATGATGCAAGCTTAGTGGGTTCCCTTGGTTTGCCTGTGTTGAAATGGCAGGAGCAATTGATTTTTTATTTATTGGTAATAATGCAGACAGATAATACAAATATCATAGCATAGCATGTTGAATCATATGGAATAGTATCATAGCATATCCAAATAATTGCTCCATGTTATCATTGTCATCATTTATTTTGTGACAAAATTCTGTCCTTGATGTCATATAGAGACATTAAATGGCAGATATCATAGCACCTAAAACATTGAGCGTTGACTTAATTCCAATCAGAGTCCGAGGTGGAAAGAACTGATTTGAAGATTCCAGTTTCTGATCCCCAAGTGTTGCAGGTGTCCAATGTCAAATGTTAACTCCAGAGATTGTTTTGTAACCATAATCAGACTGTTGCGTGACCAGATCAGACCTCTGATTCTCCATCATGTCCAAGTAGAAGAAGTAGAAAAGTGCAGTCTACTGTGGAGGAGGGCTTCATTGTATCGTTTCTCGTTTCTTGATCTGACTTGTCTGGAATGTGGCTACAGTGGAGATATTTCCAATAATCAGACCATCACTTCCCATCCAAAAGTGACGATGCAACCTTTTGAAAATACAATAGTTGGAATGAATTCAGAGACATCCATCCATCCATCCATCGTCTTCCACTGATCACTTTGGGTCGGGTCTGGGGGGCAGCAGCTGAAGCATGGAGCCCCAGACTTTCCTTTCCCCTCGGCCACATAGGCCAACTGAGTGGGGGATGACTTGGGGATTCCCAGGCGCTCCCAGGCCAAAGTGGAGATATAGTCCCTCCCCGAGGTCTTCTCCCAGTTGGACGAGCCAGGAGCACCTCCTTAGGAAGGCGCCCCGGTGGCATCCTGACCAGGTGCCCCAACCACCTCAACTGGCTCCTTTCTACGCTCAGAAGCAGCGGCGTCACTCAGAGTCTCTCCCGGATGACCGGGTTTCTCACCCTGTCTTTTAAAGGGGAACCCAGCCTGTGTGTCTGTGACCTTGTTCCTGAACACTTGAAACCTGGATCCAAAGTCCTGGATCCAAGTACTCAGTGAGGAATTTCTTTGAATGTGGACTCATAATTGTCCTCATCCAGCAGGAGGAGACTAAAATATTGATCTCTAAGTGTGTGGATGCTGGGCCACGAGGGCGCCATGTCAAATGGAGCGTCAGTGGCCTGTTAGCAGCCGGCGTGGCAGGTCGGGGGGCTGGCAGTGCCCTGGTTAGTCTGGCTGCAGGAATGTGTCTGCATAAAAGGGATCAGTTTTCCTGCCTCACAGGTTCAACCCCCCTCCTGGTTTTCCAGAATTGCCAAACAAAGAACAGAACAGAACAGGGGAATGAAACTGTGTTCGATTTGGGCCAAGTTCAAAATACCTCATCAACGCCGCCCTACCAAACTTCCTTCCTCTTTGTAACCTTCCTTTCTTCGCTCGTTTCAAACCTGTTCTGGACAGAACAGCTCCACACCTTCTTTGCTTTCATGACTTGTGATCAGAAGTGCTCAAAGTTCATGTGTTAGTGGATTCACTGGATGTGTGGAGAATCACGTCCGAAATGCAAGAATCCAGGTTTTTCGAGCACATTCTAGCTAGAATTCCAAGAGTAAAGCGAACAGTCTGAACTAGTCATGCTGTTGTTCACATGAAACCACCTCTTTTTCTCCATCTTCCATGAAACGTCCTCTTTTCCTGCCCCTTTGCTGTACTTCCTCGTTTCATCTCTATCCGTCCGGTCCCTCCTGTCTTGTCGTGAATGTGGCTAATGAGAGGCCGGCCCCGGCAATAAGTGAATCAGGTATGTTGATTGGTTTGGCAGAGGTGGGCCCTTGCCAGAGTCACTTTGCACGCTCTGCTGCCCATAAAAAGCGCCCACTTGGCCACGCTGGTGTGCGTGTCTGCGAGAGATGGAGGGGGGATATGAGGGCAGGAGGAAGGGAGCTGGCAAAGAAATAAAGGCAGAATGAGAAAAGAGGTGGGCAACCTGCCAGTCCAGGAGTGGCCGGACCTCACCGATGCCTTTGCCTTTGCCTAACCAGGACAGAGCTCAGGCTCAGAAGAAAGTCAGTATGTTTCCATGCAGTCAAAGCTTTTTCTAAATAGAATAACCCAGTTGTGTGCGGCCATGTAAACACCAATAACCCATATTCCGTTTTTTAAAAACCTGAATATTCCCCCTGGTTCCTCCTTCTCTAAGGTGAATATGTGATGATGTCTCCTCCCATCAGGATCTCCCCATCAAAAGGAAGATGGATTTGTGTTCTGTACATGTTCTATTGGCAAGGAATCTTGGTCTTTGGAGTCCAGCAGAGGCTCCGGCTCCATTTGCCATTTCTTTACGCTCTCGCCTTCCATTAATGAAGAACGCGACAAGGAATAGTGTCAAGTACTGGTGGTGGGTCA
>CAESWR010000101.1:78014-93266 GCA_903171835.1 Mullus surmuletus | reverse complement strand
GCACCAAATCACAAAAGAAGGCGACTGCAAACCAGGTTGTTCAGTAATTGGAATATGTACCTTAACCCGAATATTGACTGCATGTAAACGTAGCCATTCTGGGAGCCCAGAAATGTAAAGGCCATTTAGAAAAAAATACAAACTGAGCAAAAGTGAGTAAAATCAGAATGCAAACATGTCCGAGCAGTCGCCTTTCCTTACATGTGATCTATGAAGCAGGATGATACCTGCTAACAGTGATTTGTTCCCTGGTCTGGATGCCTAATCTGGTTTTCTTTAGTTTTGTCCACGGAAATGTGATCACTGTGGAGGAGAGGTTTAGACCACAGCAACCAGCCTGAGAGAACCAGCCTGCATCTCAGTCTCACCTAACCAGCTACAGCTGCGCAAAGCTGATACCACAAAATGACTTGTGAAGGTGATTTGGCATTCAGCTGGACGGGCAGACTCGCGCTTCTCTCTCTTCAATAAATTTGCTGCATTTGGCTGAGAAGATGAGTAAACCGCTAAGCCTCATGAAAGTGAAAGAATGATTAAAATTCTACATCTAAACACTTTGAGTTTGCATTCTGTTTGTTCATCGTGTAATCAGTGCCATATTGACTTTCAAAGCTTATTGCCTTGGTTTGTGTTCAACAAGACATTTAATGAATTGTGGATAGAGTGGTTTGGATTTTTTTTTACTACAAATGAAAGCGTAGAGAGTATAAGAGGCAGTGCTGGAGCCAACCATAAAGGCAAAGTATACCTCGATATATACCATTTGTGTGTGTAGTTCATGTACATAAAGAGTCAGTGAATTTAATGTACTAGCTTTTTTTTTAACAGCAATAAAAGTTATTCCAGTATAAAAAACAGCCCTCCCACTACAGCAGTCTTTGTAGTGGTTTGCAGCTTTAGGAGTAGTCTTTGAACATGCTATTGTATATGAGGGGGAAGCGGAGACATGGAGCTCTGGCTGCTTGTCAGGGGGGTCGATAAGTGATGATGTGTGCAGATGTTCTGTCCAACCCCCGGGTCGATGTTTCCCTGGTGGTCAGTAGGGGAAGCTTGGCAGAATGAGGAAGTAATAGGATTTAGATGCAGCAGCAGCAGGAAAACCTACTACCTGAATCATGCATGAGGTGAAAGCTGTGCCTATTAGATTTATGGAGACCCTGCTGACAGGCAAAGTGCGGTGTGATAATAATCTGTGTTCTCATCTCATCGCCCATGCTGGGTCTGCACACCGGGAGGGATGCTTTGTAATGAGAGCTCGCACATTGTAATGGCTGTAGAATACATAGGAGCCACACACTGGTGTAATTGCACTGACTAACGAGCCAGAGGACGACACAGTTGCACCATCATGATTTGCATTATTTGAAGTAGCAGTCTTCTCTGTCCTAGTGTCACAGCTGATTTATTGCTATGTAACAATGCATCACAGTTTGTCGTCACAGCGTACCAGGTGGCCATGAATAGTGTAGTGTTGTGATGGGCCTGTGATCTCGTGGTTGCCATGGTAACGGCTGTGCGTGTTTGCGGATGGGGCTGTGTGAAGAAGGTCAGCGTTACTGAGATGTGCCTCTGTCAGCAGAAACATACCGGCGAGCAGGGATCGATGCCGGGTACTAAGAGCAGGGAGACGACTTTGTGTGTGTGTGCGTGCGTGCGTGCATGCGTGTGTGTGCGCAGGCATGTTGAAACCCCTATTCACATACGCACAAGGAAGCAGTGCAACCCCCACCTTGTCTAAAGGACAGGCAAGGGCAATAATGGCTCAATGACAGAGGGGAAGAAAATGCAACATACTAACATTATATGTTCACTGAATGATGCCTTTTCATTTTTATTTTGATGGATGAAAGATTATTTCTAATTGTGTTATGATGAGCCGATGCTCTGCATGTATATACTGTAGCTGTTTTCTCTGCACTTTTTCATACTACATGTCCTCATTTACCCCAGTTAGGGATTCAATGTCCTGCTCAAGGACATTTCGACAGGCCTGGGGGATCCAAACAGTAGCCCTCTGATTACAAGATGGCAGCTCTGCGCACTGAGCCAGCTGTTACTTTGAAAAGAATTGCATTGTTGCAAAATTATTTCTCCGTGCCACATTGTGTCTCTCATTTCTGCTGAGCTTGGAAGGTTTGGATGAGCTGTGTTCACTCAGTATTTGTCCTTTCAAATTGCAGTAGATATATTTTTAGTTTCCAAAAAGTGTGACGTCCACATTGTGTTCCTGGCCATAACTAAAGAGATTACTGAATGTTATTTCTGTTCTTCCTCCCACAGATGACTGATTTGCCTACTGAGCGCTACGCTTGGAGAGCTTCAGAGGCATAAAGCTCAGACAGACCACGGTGATCTTCCTCAGATGACATCATCTTTGATATTGGCCGCAGTGCAGCAACACTGAAACAAGTTCAACGGATTGGATATCACTGCTATACAAATGTGGGTCTCTCAAAAGGCTGTCATCAAATAACCCGAAGAGCACAACGAACACAGTAGACGCAACCCAAAAGACTTGGTAGCCATGTCTGATCACAAAGACATGACGCACCGCCACCTGCGGCACAAACTGCAGAGCCTCGGTCGAAGATTGGATGAACTGGAGGAAGCCACCAACAAGCTGCAGAAGTCTGAAGATGAGCTACTTGACCTGCAGGTGAGTTTTGGTAGACATGCTTTTCAGGGGCTATTGAGGTGGAGCATGAACACAACATGGATGTATAAATTAATTACACTCTCCTTTACAGGACAAGATCATCCAAGCAGAAGGCAGCAATTCATCCTTGCTGGCTGACACTGAGGCTCTGAGAAAACGTCTTTTAAGAATCCAAGGCAAGGACGAAGAGGTACGCAAAGCTGAGGACCTCTGCCGTACAGTTAGAGAGAAATTGGAAGAAGAAGAAAACCTTACCAAGGATCTAAAGGCAGAGATCGAACGTCTCCAGCGGAGGATGGCAGAGTTGGAGAAACTGGAGGAAGCTTTTGGGAAAAGCAAGTCAGACTGTAGCCAGCTCTGCCTCAGTCTCAACGAGGAGAAGAACTTAACCAAGAAGCTCGCGACTGAGTTAGAGGTCCTCAAAGCACGTTTGAAGGAGGTGGAGGGTTCTGAGACAAAGTTGGACAGAGCAGAGCAGACTTTAGTCATGGAGCTCGAGAAACTCAAAGGGTTCACACAGACTTTTGTGAGTGAGCGTAAAAGGCTACTAGAGAAACAGAGGGAAGACGAGAAGATCATTTTAAAGCTGACTGAGAAACTGGAGCTCCCGAAGAATCGCCTGGGTATGTCAGCAGACCCCGGTCGTGCAGATTTCATGAGGTCAAGAATTGAAGATGAGCTTTCATCAACAGGGATCTACTTGAAGTTGGCTGATGACAACATCGGCCTCTTGAATAAATCTGAGAACAAGAAGAACAGTGGTCTCGAAGGCTCACAGGAGGAAGACAACAAAGTTAAGGAATTGACACAAGAAGTGGAAAGGTTGAAGAACCGCCTCAAACAGCTGGAGATTGTGGAGGAGGACCTGAAGAGCTCAGAGTCCAAAAATGGCGAACTTCACGAGAAGTTTCAAATGGAACGCAATCGAACACGGCAACTGAGCGAGCAGGTGGAGCAACTCAGAACGCAACTGTGTGCGAAAGGTGGAATTGGGGGAAAAGTGGAAAAACAAGGCAATGGAAGTGCTAACATTTGCTCCAACACGAAACTCCTGGAGAACGGAAAAGCTGAGAATGAAGAGATTATTGGGAAGGGAGTTTTCAGACAAGAGAAGCCCAAATATAGAAGTGCTGCGACAGTCTCCGAACCGAGTTCACCCAAACACAGGAACCGAGAACTCTCTCCTCAGCATAAGAGAGAAACCAAGCTGAGGAGCAAAGAGTTCAGCCACTCTGAGGAGAGTTCTCCAAAGTCTGTGAGGAGAGCCCTCAGTCCTGCACACAAGAGTAGGCGGGCACCCAAAACCCCGTCGGCTGTCATTTCATCTGACAACGGAATCAAAGAGACGGGACGAGGCCACGAGGAAAAGACCCGAGGAGCCATTTACGGCTCTGTGAATCCATCCTCTAGTGACGCCAAAAAGGTGTCCGTCCTTAGTCGCTACCCTCCTGCAGCTCATGACCAGAAGCCCCTGAGGACCACACACAGAGAGGAGAACAAAAAGAGCAAGCTGGAGAAGTTGTCAAAATTGTACGTAGGCAGTGATAGTGAATCCAACAACTCTGACGTTGTGGCCGAAAGCTCCGGCAACGTCAACAGCATCTCTCCACTGGAGAAGGACACGGCGTCCGCCTCAGATCAGGAATCAGGAGAGCAGGTTCAGGAATCTGTCTCCGAATCTGTCGCCTCCACCCTGTCCAAAGCCAACGGCTCCTACACAGCTTACAGATCCCAAGTCACTCCACTGCTGGCCAATGACCAGGGGTCAGAAGGTCATTCCTCTGCTTCCGAAACAGAATCTACTGGTTCAAGGCCCTCAGAGCCCGAGCCTGTGACCGAGACATCTACCACAACTAAAAGCAGTAGGACTGCAGCCTCCAGATATCCCAGATACTCCCATGTCCATGACTCACATTCAGAGGGTTCCTCCTCCAGGAGCTCGTTTGACGAGGAGCTCCACAGCAGAACACACTTAGCTGAGGGAGGCCACCACGGCTCTTTGCATACTCCATCAGGGATTGAGATCCAGCGAGTTTGCAGCCCGCGTGAGGCGCTGAGGTCAAAAGCTGTCATCAAACCTGCCATCGTTGAGATTGACAGGAAGGAAATGATGATCTCAGAATCGTTGTCTAGCAATGGCAAGCCCAAAATCTCCACCAAACCCATTGTGACCTCGACCAGCAAAATGACCAGTAGTATAACCATCTATCCCAACGACCCGAGCTCCTCTCGAACCAGCAGCCGGAGCAGCAGTGTCTCCAGTGAACCAGTGCCCATCAAGGAACGCCACACATCCACCAGTAACATCCTCATAGGTACGTTCTTCATCTCTTTGACCCAAAATGAAAGTCCCCGTCCACATCTGGTCACCCACTGCTTTTTTTCCTTTTTTTTTACTCACTGATGTCACCCATCCGTCCAGCAGCAAAGTATTAAGATAAAGAATGAATTTTCATTTGTGCTCAAACTGTCTATTAAAAGCATTTTTGTAGTTGCAAGCCCTATAGTTTACAATGACAAGATGTAATTATTGTTGTAGTGACTGAATACCTTGTCACCTTCATCTCATGTTCCCTGTCTTATTGTCATAAGGTCCCAGCAGTGAGCACCATGGCAGCATCTCCATCCCATATGAAATCTCCATTCCCAAGAGTGAGATCACCTTGCGGCCGTGCCCGGACCAGGACTTTGGGGTCGATGATCAGAGTGATTCCTCCTTGAGGCCCAAGCTCCACCACTCCTCCAGAATGGAGGCAAACACCAGCCAGCTGTGCTGCCAACGCAGCAACTTCGGTCTTCAGACCCCAGACACCACCTCTGCCGATTTCAATGACACCGAATCGGGCTTTGAGAGCAGCAGCAGCAGTAGCACCACCACGGTCACCAGTCGTAAGAGCCAAAGACAGAGCCTGCACTCCCTGGGCGAGAGTTTGCCAGATATCAAGAATGTAACTGTTAGGAGCACTTGGAGGAACAGAGGGCCGCCGTCGGTGGATGAGACGATCAGAGGAAGAGGAGGTGCGAGGACAATGACGGATGGAGGGTCAGAGGATGAGGCGGAAGCCGCAACAACATGGAGGGCTTATCGGGCGACAACCATTGACTCGGAGGAAATGGCAAACAGTGGAACAGCAGCTGGAGGAAACTCTGCTGTAACTAAGGGAGCTAAGCCATCTCCTGCTGAGGTAAGACTTCATAAAAGTCTGAGACAAAATCTTTTTCTGAAGAAGAGCACATTCGATACTTTAAAAGACCAATGGCTTTCATCAGGCTAATTGCTAATTCTGCTTGTGCGTCTCAGATGTATATGAAGAGGATTAACAGTGTGGTTAGTAACACCAGAGATGTGGAGGAACCGATGCTCCGTCGAGGCAGGAGCTCTCAGTCTCCAACAATGGAGAGCGCAGGCCTGGGAAGGACCATCCCCCACGCGCCCGTCACCTCTCAGTCCTGGGGCCGATCATACATACCGTCCCCACAGGTAGGACCAAAAACCTCTGCTTCCTCACACACGAGTTGCGCTGAGATACGGCTGTTAGAACATACATTCCATGGAGTCGAATAGAAAGAAAGAAGGTTCCTGGTTGTAAAAATGAGAACGTATGTGATTTCTGGTTTATGTATGATTTTAGCTCAGTTGAAATAGTGTCAAAGTGCGGCTGATCAAAATGAGAAGCTATGACTATGTTTAAATGCAGTCAATATTGGGGTTAAGGTCTGTATTCTGATTACTGAAACACTGGGAATAAGCTGTTTCCATGCGTGAGGCTTCTTCCTGTATCCATGGTGATTGTAATCAATGGTGATATCCCGATCAAAGCAGCCACGCACGGAGAACGTCTGGACTTTGCGCTCCCCTTTTAGTGGATCTGTCTATCGCGCTACTTTCTAGCGTCTCCAAATGCCAGGATGTTTGTGTCTTTCATCACACTGATGAAGTGATTGGTTTCCTCCTCACTCCAAAAGTGTGGCGTGGTGTTGCTCTCGCCTTTGGCCATGTTTACAAGGAGTTCCTGGACTCCAAAGACCAAGATTCCTTGCTGATAGAACATGAGCACAACACTAATTCATCTTCCTTTTGATGTGGAGATCCTGATAGGAGGAGACATCATCACATATTGACCTTAGAGAAGGAGGAACCAGGGGGGAGAGGAGGGTTTTTAAAAACCGAAATATTAGCATATTCCGCTTGAACAACATTAAAGAAAAAAGAACTCCTGAAATAGTCCCAGATATGGATTGTTACACGTGTTAAAATTGTATCCCTACAATGATGATAATTTTATTTTCTTAAAGAGTGCAGAAAGTCCAACTTCAGGACTTTGCTCCTGGTGTGTCAACTTAACATGAGAGCTCAGCTTTTATTTTTCCCTGACACCAGGCCTGTTACTTCGAGCTTAGCACAGCAATTCTGCAGGCCCCAGTAAGCACAAAGAGAAAAGGGTGGGACAAAAAAGGGAGGATGGAATGAAAAAGACCTCAACAGGGGGAAAAGAAGGATAGGAAAACCTCAAAGGGAAGAAAATAGTTTTCTTGTACTTAAATGTGCCACAGCATTATAGTATGTGCTCCTGCCAGGCTGCCTTCAAGATAACTGAGCTCAAATTCAGGGTTTCGAAGTACATTAAATTGAAGTTTAAGACACAGCTTTACTTAGAATCTATAACACTCAGGTTGGTGAAACACATGTTGGTCTGAGCTGAACTGTGAATACAATAAGCAGAATGACCCCTTGATTGAATGAAGCACACTTATCTACCATTTAATAAATGGAGTGTGAAAGTTTATACAAGTCAGCAGAGCGATAAGGTGAAGGTGCTGATGGGCTCCAGTATGAACCTACACGCCTACTGGTTTATAATACTCCACAAATGTCTGTAAGTCTGCTTGTACAGTGACTCCATGGCTGCAATAACATGTCATGCTGTCACTTTGACAAACTAGGCTAGACCAGAAGCCTGGGGGTGAAATCTCTATTTTCCTCCATAAATAAACTGGGGAAGAGCGAGGAAGGAGCCCCATCCATCCTCACTGGTCCTATGTGCCATTTCAGCCGATCCATTTCTTATTGCTCTGCATTTATACACACATATGGAGACTTTGTATTAGATGATTTCCTTTCTAAGATGCAGGTCAAGCTTGTAATCTATCTTGACCTTTTGTGTTACGGACGTTAGAAACTTCAGACACTGAATGGAGTATTTGACTCCCTTAACTGTGTGACTGTTGTTTGTGTCTGATTTGTTCTGTCCTGGCTCGACAAGGTTAGAGGCCCGGCTGGGTTTACATCTAAACAAGTAAAGTTGCATCTTTAACTGGTGACAGCGTTAAGAAGCAGCGGCTTGTCTGAGGCTGCCTGATGGCGGTCAAACAAAGTAAAGAGGTGAAAAAATACACTTTATTTCACCATTACATCTTTTGGGGGGTTTTTCTTCTTCCATAAATCCATAAATGTTACTTCAGCAGTAACTCGTGTAGAAAATGTGTACAGTCAAACTAAATATTTACAACTTTGGTACACACAGATGCAGTCGAAATGTCCTATTTTCAAAATACTGAGAGCTAAACACGCAGAGCTTTTTGACGGCGTCCTGCACGGACATGAGTTGAAGCTCAACACGCTTGTTTGGGGTGTGGGAGTCGCTTGGAAGCGGCACAGCAATAAAATGCACAACTCGGCACGTTTCTACTTGTAATGGAAACACAAATCTAAAGTGCTGATGGAAAAACTCTTTACTTGCTTAACTCTGAATTCTTCAAAAATATTTGATGTGTGTGTACCTTTCACATACAAACACACACCACTGTGCTGCAGTCACAGTAGAGACTGGACAGGGACGTGTAGTGGACTGTTGTATTGAGCAGAACATCTATTGATACCCACACTTTGTAGTACATCATCCCAAATACCTCTACATTCTATTGGTTCCCGACTCCTAACTACAGTGTCCATATCAGTTCCACAACACGGTCTTGAGTGGAATTTTGCTTTATTATTAAGTACATCTTTAGCGGCGGACCCACTCTTGTGTAGCCCTGTTACTCATGAATGTCTTGTTTACCTTGGATCCCTGGAGATGGGCTTTCAAAACAAGTCTGTACCCCGACTCTGATGTGGCACTGACCAGTTGACTTATTCCCTCTCCCTGTTTTTTTGTCTGTCTATGGGAATTTCCTAAACCCATTGGGTTGATTTTGTGGTATGGTGGAACCTTGTTCATCCTAATGTTTGATGCACAAACTTCAATTGGACAGCAATTATGAACAAGAATTGCCAGAGCGCAAGAAAAACATGCCTCAAATCGTAATTGGGCTTTTTAAGCGTTTCTTTCAGTACAGTCGCCAATAATGTTTGGCTTGGAATTCCAGAGCATTTCAGTGGTCTGAACTGCGTCCATTCCCAAGAGGTTTGGATAAATACAGCTGCAGTCAGGACAGTGGGAGGTTGGGGATTAGTGTGTGATTGCGGTGTCAAAGGTTGATAGAAGAGGGTTGTATTATTACAAGCTTGTAGATGGAGCCACATGGTTGGATGGAATGTAGCTGGTCATCATTAACCGAGGCCTGCTAGTGTTCACTTCCATCTGGGTTCTTCCCACTTTGGCCAACCTTAGATCTCACAAAGATGGAATAGGTGTGTTATTAATAGCTGTAGAGCAACATTATTTTGTTGTTTGGGATATTTATTCCTACTGCTAATAACCAAGAGGGTAAGATTCTCAGTATATACCCAGAATATTTTGAGTGGCAGATATTCCAAAGGTTTCAGTGCGATGAGTATACTGCACCAATCAGCTGACTATTGAGCCGTAAGCCACTACAGATCAATAGTCATTAAGGGGGAGAAAACAGTCCTAATTCTTTAAGCACCCTCTGGGAGCGGGACCTAACTGATAGCTTATTGATTGACTTTCTTTTTAACCACATACATGAATGGTTGGCTGAATGTCATTTCTTCACATTGGACAATGACATTCCTTCATCAGCTGAATGGTCACGGTCATATCATCATGCTCGTCCTTCTTTGCCTCGTCCTCCTTGTCTAACCACACAAGCCGAATCTCAGTGTCCCTCACCACACAGTGTCAAACAAATGGATTTCTGAAAGAATATTAAAAAAATATATTTGACTGCCAACAGCAGGTCAAAATATTGACTTATTGGGACAAGCTGCATTGGTGAAAAAAACAAGGAAAGCTTCGAGGCTCCCAATTTTGGTGGGAATTGTTTTGACACCAATGAAATGTGAGCTAGTAACACACTCAGTGATCTCAGCTTTCCATTTTGCACCACCATTCGTGCAATATGGTGGTTTAGATGCCCGTTAAATGAACACCATTGTTTCCAGCTTCGTTGTAATTCATTCTTTCTTTAGCACTTTGTTCAACATGTGTTTGCTTTTAAATGTGCTCCATAAAATTGACCTGGTTTGGCTCAACATCAGCACGATAACATGGTGATGTTAAACTCGCTGCCTAAGTAAACACGAGGCCTCACTTTGCTTTCTGGTGGGACTGTTGACTTGAGTCTTGCGAAGGGGTCTGACATTGTGTGTAGAACCGGGAGCAAAATCAGTTTACAGAACCCAGTCCAACGTGGGCCAATTCCATTATAGAAGAAGCTCAGAGGTCAGCGTGCTTTTTCAGTCAACACACTGGAGGACCAGAGTAGAACAACATCGTACTTCCTCCCGTCCATAGCTGCGGGAAACCTCACGCTGTACATGAATCAGCCATTGAACTTATGTTTGGCTGAGGATAGCGGGGCCGATATGGCTCATGAGGGAGATACCAAAACATCCTTTTTTGAGTCAGAAGTAGGACGGCAACGATTAGTCCAAATAATTTGTAAGACAGTTAACTAGTAGAAGAAGAATAATAATGATTGTGACTAATCACAAAAAAAGCCAGCAAGCACAATAGTGGTTGGTCGCAGCCCAAGTCTGCTGGGATCAGAGCTGCTCGAGTCGCCTCCGTTCACCTGATGTGACTTGCAATTGGCATAAAAAGGTTCCCACAGAATAACAGATTTTGCAGCAGCAAAAGTTGCATTGTTTTCCAACACGACACGTGACCCATAAAAAGCAATAAAAGAGAAGCTTTGTGTAAATCTCATCCAATAAACAAATCATCATCCAGACCGATCTGACATAAGCTGCAGCTTTTCTCAAACATTTCACCTCGATGTGTGTTGTGTGGTGTTGTCTTGCTAAATAGCTGATTTGATCATATGCGTTGCCACGGCAATGTCATGAAATAGTGTGTGAGGCTGCGGGCAGACAGATTGAAGGCGCAGATATGATTCGTTGTGCAGAGGCTCTGACACGCTTTGTTGTGTTTATTCCCCCGATCTGCCTGCCGGCAGGTCTCGCAGCCGGTGGAACACAGCCGCACTATTGTTTTCAGATCGAGTTCGTGGAAAACATTGTGATAAAGTTTGTCTGAAAAGTAACTGAGCCACATTTAACACGAGGGGCATCAAAGAGCCGCATTGGAGGGTCGGCAAAAAAAATCCTATTTGTGATTGTGTGGGAGTCTTAAAATGGGCTTTCAGAGGCCTTCAGATGTAAGCAGGGGAGGAGGAGCAGCAGAGGAGCAGCAGAGGAGCAGCAGAGAAGGAGGCCTGTGTCGGCCGCGTTACTCGCTGTTCCCAGGAAATGTATTCTGCTGCGGCGCATCCTCTCAGTTAGTGGCATTTATTACAGGCCCACGTTCCTCCTGCCCAAATATTTTCTTAAATTAACTCTCAGCTACATGGGAAAAACTTCTCCATTGGCACATTCAGGACTGACTTTTCCTTTGCTCAGGCCACACATATTTCAAAGACAGCTTCAGTTATTTCATCCTCCAGCCTTCTGTTGTAAATTAAGTGGGCTCTTAATGTCCTCAGTGTTTGTTGTTCCGCTCTGTACATTTTCAGCGCGTCACAGCGAGCTGAACATTGTAACATTGCGCCTCCCGTTGAGGGGCGGAGCAACGCTGGAACGACATCACATAGCGATCCTGTGAAAGCCCCCACTCCCGCAGCAGCGGCAGCAGCAGCAGCAGCAGCTTACCATAGAAGGAGAATATGCCACTCTGCCATTTCCTCCCCTCAGTAACTGGAGCAGGAAGTGACCGTGCTGACCACGCCCACTTGGCAGGGTTAGCTGGTGACTTATTTCCTGTCTGTTGCCCTTGGAGACGGAGAACCAGCAGTCCAGCAGGGCTCCATTAAAGTCAATTAGCGAGAATGCATTCTAAAACTGCAGCAGAAGCCAACTGCAAACCCACCAAATGTCACTAATTATGGTGCTTTTTAAAGCAGAAATTACAGGCGCAGGGTGCCGGCTCTGTGTGTTTTAGGAACTGCATCGTCATCTAACTCTCGCTTTCTGGGCGCGGGGTTACTGAGGTTATGAGAGGGGACGTGCCTCCGCAGCCACCAAATTATAAATCTCTCAGCTTGGGGCATGTTTGGGGTTTTTGGTTGGGGATTTTTCCCCTGGCAGAAATCCACATGGCAGATTTGACTTGTCACACACCAGCTAACATGAACAGCATGGATCTGATGCCCACACAACTCAGAGGTCCAAACAGGGACCCCAACCCTTCAATCGGAGCGCCAACAGCGCCGAGTTCTGCTCTCCTGTGTCTGAGCTCCTCACACAAGTGACCCAGCCGATGGTCTAACACGGGGGTCACCGACCTTTTTGACACTGAGAGCTACTTCCAAGTCTCACCAAGGGCTACCAGGAGGGTGGCAGAATTCTGAGGATTTTCAAAGTTGGAAACTTTCCTTGGGGATTTTTTTAAATTAACTGGGTATTTGGGGAATTTCTCTGAACTGCATTACCTGAGATCATATCTGTGTATAAATATGAAACATTTTGGTTTGTTAGAAGCAGACATGAATGCAAACATGTCTAATGCAATATTTTTAAATGCCATGAATTTTCCCTCACTGAGTCTAACTGTCATGAATGTGGGCATCTATGTTTGTAATAATCAAACATACATGCAAATATTCCTGATACAACATTTATAAATGTCACTCTTCAGTTTTTACAACTGGAGAACTTTCATGGTTTCTTTCATAAAACAACAAAAACCCTGAATGGTGAGAAATCAAAGAATCCTGATGTTCCCTCAGCTCCCCAAAAAAGGCCCATTCAAAAATGTCCAGATATTAAGTTGATTTCTACTCAAGGACCTGGAGCTCATGGTCTTCAATGGCTGCTGTGTCATCATTGGTTGTCCCTGCAACAAAACCCTGGAATTTTCAAATATTCCCGAGCTAAAATTCCCACTGAAATCTTCAGGAAACTTAGTCAAATGTACCGGAAATGTCCCACCCCTTTGCCCCCCCCCCCACCCAGCTGACAGTCTGAACCTCGCCTCACCTTTCCAGGCTGCTGACGGCGCTGAGCTCGGTCCCGGTCCCGGTCCCGGTCCCGGTCCAAACCCGAACCCGAACCCAAGCCCGAGCCCGAGCCCGAGCCCGAGCCCCGGCCCGCCCACCTGGAGACAGCAGCCACCCAGCAGCAACTCGCAGCACCCGGGCGCTGCCTATGAGCGGACGCCCAGGACGGCGGGGGCTTCCACCCGGGCGGAGCCGTGGTCCAGCCGGGGTCAAGGGTCAGCGGGCAGGGCGGAGGGGAGGAGCGGAGCGGGGGGCCGGCCCTGGGCCCACCGCCAGGCCGACCACCATTAGAGGGTCCGGGTCCCAGCAGGGTTCCTACAGCACAGGACAGGTAGGAGGTGCTCTTCTTCTCTCCCTCTTTTCTCTTCTTCTTTGATAGAAAGTGGGAGTGAGGAACCATTTAGTAGATGTTGAGAAGCATCAGCCCGGGACTTTGAAGACTTTGATCTCTAAAGCCACGTTGACACCAGACGCGACTCGGTGACCAATATTGCGACGCTCGCATCAGTTGCATCGCGTGTCCATAAAATGGCTCATTTTGTCACTGTGGCGCCGACACAAGTAAAAACACTCAACTCCACACGCCGAGCGGCTCCCCGGTCCGCCCGGCCCACGACGCGCTGCAGTGCTAATGCTAAACGCCAATCGCTCTGCTCGAATTGCGCCACGGTGTCATCAATTTCCGGGGTGCAGGAACACAGCAGTGATCTCCGAGCAATAGGGCGTCCAGCTGGTCACCGTTAATTGGCTGTTGCGGTGCAGACACACACGCCGCGTCGCCTGAAAAGTTCACATTTTTCAACGTTGCCGTCTGGAGCGACCCGGAAGTGGGACCGAGTTACCCAGGTGGCGCCTGACCGCGCCTGTACATTGACTTTGCATGTGAAGTCACGTTTTTATTTTTATTTGTATTTTTCACGTACCGTCTACGTCCCTTTGCGTACCCCTGGGGGTACGAGTACTCCAGTTTGGGAATTGCTGACCTCAACCACCTAGAGCTGCACAATTAATCCAACTTCATCGAAATTGCGATATTTTTCCGCCACAGTATATGCGCATAATCGTCCACGATATTGACGTTTGAGATGCGTGCTCTCCCCATGGCTCGACTGCATTTCAGATCAAGCACTTTCTCAACTTGCCAGACTGTGTGAATCCCCACTGATGGCGTATTTATTTTTGAAAAATGTTAAAGTATTAATTCAAGTGGAAATGAAATCTAAAGATATTGTTCATAAGCTCACGCATTAAAGTATTCTTTATTTACTTGCTTTTGCATTATTAAAGTGCATATCTCTTTTCACAGATGAATAATGAATAATCGTGATCTGTGATTGTGACATCAATATTGAATTGAAATCCTGATGATTATTTTGGCCACAATCGTGCAGCCCTAAAACCACCTGAACCCTAACAATCATCTGTTTCTTCTCGGCTTCAGCACTCCTTCAGGCTCACCGCCGCCTCCGGCCGTCACCATCTGCAGCTTTGAGCGCAAAAACCAGGACAAGAAAAATAACATTTGCAGCCATACAGAAAAAAACCCAACAGACTGCGACCCCGTGACCCCGTGACCCCGAGCAGCAGCTGGCTCCTCCTGTCCCTCCAGATCTTCCTCCCTCCTTCATCCATGTGCGGTCAGCGGCGGCTCCACCGGCCCATCGCTCCTCTTCTGCTTCTCCTCCTGGATCCTGACACTTGACAAGGGAGAGGCGGGCGCGCTGCTGACACGTGCTGATGTCATCCCCCCGTCAGAGAGGCTCGAACCGGAGACGCTTTCATCCATCCATGAAGACCCAAGTGTGTGTGTGTGTGTGTGTGTGTGCGCGTGTGATCCCCGTTCTGGACTGTCCGGACTGACCGCAGAAAACTCAAGGACCAAAAGCAGGAAGCGAATTACCCTATTTCTTTTTCTTCTCCATGGATTTGTGTCTCTGAGTTCATTCGCCCAGTTTCCCCCACGTTCACACACACACAAACACACACACATATTTTGAATTTCTGGTGTTCCCGCTCTCCCAGCATGCACCACCTCAAACTAGACTTAATTTGGGGTCTCAAGAGAACGTTTGCATGTTTGGAAGGGATGAATGAGGAGCACTTGAAAGATTGCGATTCAGCATGAACTCTGCCTGCTTCAAGGTTTGCTGGCTGGCCACGCACACACACACACACACACACACACACACACTCAC
>CAESWR010000101.1:31400-46524 GCA_903171835.1 Mullus surmuletus | reverse complement strand
CACACACACACACACCAAAATGCAACACAATATGACTAACACACAATATTGCCGATTCAAGATTTATGAGACACAGAAACGGACACACATTCAGTTGCGAAGTGGCTCTAAGCTTGTAAAATATGAGATAAACGGTTGCCATTTGTAGAAAAACGTATCAGTGCGTCCTCTCAAAGTAAATATTCCATCGTCTTAAGTTTCAGGAAGAAACCCGTGAGATGGAAGGATAGTGAGCAGATTTCAGTGCTATCAGAAGCAGCCCCAGTCGCGAGGTGAAAGGTTAGAATTTAATTCAAGAGAAGCGTCCGGGATTCCAAATATAGCAATCAAGGGGAAGGCTGCAAATATACTCCCAACAACTATGGACGTAGTGTTCAAAGTGTAGGTTTTATGGAATGTTTCCATGGTTATCAAAAAGACATGATGGAAGTGTTGTGTGGAAACGGAAGGAGCCGAGCCAGTATTAACACAAGCCGCTATTGAAAGCAAGAGAAGCTTCAAAATGCGGAACGCCAACGAAAACAGCTTCTTTGTTTAAAGTGCAAGTCATGTTGGACACACCCTCCTGCCACTGCACCATGTGAGCGGGTCCGCCTCAATGAGAACATTATCTCCAGCTGACTCCTGGCCACTTGTTCATGTTCTCAGTGCCGACCTTGATCCCTTGATATTCCACATGATAAACCACTGGGACGGAGCCTGCAGGGTTTGTGGATTGCCTGGATCAGCCTATTTATGTTTTGACGCAGTAGAATACTGATACTGCAGTGCAGGGTGTTCAGCATTGGCGAGCTATGATCTCACTTTCATAAGAGGGGATGTAGATCTTTCAAATGAAACTATAAACCATCTGATAGTGCTGTCATCATACGGCAGTGGGACTTTTTTTATAGATGGATGGACAGTATTAGTAACTGTGCCAGTAGACTCATTTTATTTGCAATGAGTAATCTCAGTCACAGTCAAATGTTGGTTTAGTTTGCACAGAGAGCTATCTCGGGGCGTTGGCTGCTTTGTGATGTCAGATGATACAGTGGTTTATAATGTACATGTTTTCACCTTCATGTCTCATGCCCCAATTTTAATTGTTCTTGCCACAGAGGATGTTGGCGATGAGGGAGAGGAGGAGAAAGAGTGCATCACCTACAACATTAGCATTGACATCCACTATGGGCTCAAGTCTAACAGGTAAATCAAGCACTTCTCAGATGTCCTTTTTGCTCCTCCACACAAGCTTTTACTCATCTTACTTTGAATTCAACTTTCTCCACAAATGGGATTCAAAATCTGCTATCTTTTCTCCCCCATCCTGGCAGCTTGGCTTTGATCAAGAGGACCGGTGTCATCGATGCAGACAAACCCATATCAACCCAAGTTCGAGTTCTGACTTTGAGTGAGGATTCTCCCTATGAGACCCTTCACTCCTTCATCAGCAATGCTGTCGCTCCCTTTTTCAAGTCCTACATCAGGGAGTCCGGCAAAGCAGACAGGTAATTCTCAGAGCAGGTTATTCAAAACCATGCCTGAAATGAACTTGTATATCGGGTAATTTTCCATTCTAGCTGCAACTATATCGCACTAAAATCTCTTACATAACCCTACAGAGATGGAGACAAAATGGCCCCCTCGGTTGAGAAAAAGATCGCTGAGCTGGAGATGGGACTTCTCCACCTGCAGCAGAACATTGAGATCCCAGAGATCAGCCTGGTCATCCACCCCATCATCACAAACATCGCCAAGCAGTGCTATGAGCGCAGTGAGAAGCCCAAAGTCACTGACTTTGGCGATAAGGTTGAGGATCCGTCCTTCCTTAACCAGCTCCAGTCTGGAGTCAATCGCTGGATCAGGGAAATTCAGAAGGTGAGACTTTGCCTCGTTTCTCTTTTACATTTAAGTAAGTTTTGAAGGAATAAAACTGCATGTGAAATGCTGAAGGTGGCCTTTCATATTCGCCATTGGATTAATTTCTCTGTCATGCATCCAGGTGACCAAGCTGGACCGTGACCCGGCATCGGGCACAGCATTGCAGGAAATTAGTTTCTGGCTCAATCTAGAGAGGGCCCTCAACAGGATCCAGGAAAAGAGAGAAAGTCCAGAGGTTCTGCTCACACTGGACATCCTCAAACATGGCAAACGTTTCCATGCTACCGTCAGTTTTGACACTGACACAGGTGAGTAACTACTTCTCCAAAAGGTTTTACTCACCTTCATTACAAACATCAACAGTTGAATACATTTTGATCCTCTGCTGTCTTCATGTAGGTCTGAAACAGGCTGTGGAGACGGTCAATGACTACAATCCTCTGATGAAGGACTTCCCTCTCAATGACCTGCTCTCTGCCTCTGAGCTTGATAAGATTCGCCAAGCTCTGATGGCCATATTCACCCACCTGAAAAAGATTAGGAACACCAAGTACCCCATTCAGAGAGCACTGCGCCTTGTGGAGGCCATCTCCAGGGACTTGAGCTCCCAGCTCCTCAAGGTTTTGGGCACCAGGAAGCTCATGCATGTCGCCTATGAGGAGTTTGAAAAGGTTTGTGTGGATCTATTGATGTATCAGTCTAAAGGCAAGGCATACATATAACCTCTTAGTTTGCCCGCCGTTTCACATGTACGTTCATGCATAGTTAAGTTTACGAAAACCATGAAAACTGAGGTTCTGGTTTCACAGATTGTGGACTTCAGATTATGCTCTTATATTTGGTTTGAAGTTCTTCATATTAACATGTGCTCTGTGTGCAGGTGATGGTGGCTTGCTTCGAGGTGTTCCAGACCTGGGAGGATGAGTATGAGAAACTCCAGGTGCTTTTGAGGGACATTGTGAAGAGAAAGCGAGAGGAGAACCTGAAGATGGTGTGGCGTTTGAGCCCCGCCCACAGGAAGCTCCAGTCCCGTCTCGATCACATGAGGCGTTTCAGAAGGCAGCATGAGCAGTTGAGGGCCGTCATTGTCCGTGTTTTGAGGCCTCAGGTAAATTAGACATGAAACCAGAGATCTTTTGATTTGTACATTAGTAACTGTGCAAGTTCAAGTTGTACAATGATGACCGTATGCATTGTTCATCTTTAATACTCTGTTTTAATGATCTTTTACTCTTTCCTCTGAATTCAATGATATTAATTATATCTTCTATCGACACTCATTCGTGTTTATAGGTTTCTGCTGTGCCTCAGCATGCCCCTGGAGAGACGGTGGAACCTCAAGACATGAAGGTGGCTGGTGTTCTCTTTGATGCAGCTGATGCCAACGCCATTGAAGAGGTCAACTTGGCATATGAGAACGTCAAAGAGGTCGATGGCCTGGACGTGTCGAAGGAGGGAATGGAGGCCTGGGAAGCCGCCATGAAGCGCTACGATGAGCGCATCGATCGGGTGGAGACACGCATCACTGCCCGCCTGCGTGACCAGCTGGGAACAGCCAAGAACGCCAACGAGATGTTCCGCATCTTCTCTCGCTTCAATGCCCTCTTTGTGCGCCCCCACATCCGCGGTGCCATCCGGGAGTACCAGACGCAGCTCATCCAGCGGGTGAAAGATGACATCGAGTCTCTGCACGACAAGTTCAAAGTGCAGTATCCTCAGAGCCAGGCGTGCAAGATGAGCCATGTCCGAGACCTGCCGCCTGTGTCTGGATCCATCATCTGGGCCAAGCAGATCGACCGCCAGCTGACTGCGTATATGAAGAGAGTGGAGGACGTCCTTGGAAAAGGCTGGGAGAATCATGTGGAGGGTCTGAAGCTGAAGCAAGATGGAGACAGCTTCAGGGCAAAGCTCAACACTCAAGAGATATTTGATGATTGGGCTCGCAAGGTACAAGGACAATAATGGATTCATGGCCTTTTTGAGAATTTGTCAAGCATTTAAAAAAAACCCTCTAATCACTTTTTTCTTTTGTAACATAGGTGCAGCAGCGGAATCTGGGTGTGTCCGGCCGCATCTTCACCATCGAGAGTACCCGTGCTCGTGGACGCACCGGAAACATGCTGAAGCTCAAAGTCAACTTCCTGCCTGAGATCATCACCTTGTCCAAGGAGGTCCGCAACCTGAAGTGGCTGAGCTTCCGTGTTCCTTTGGCAATCGTCAACAAAGCCCACCAAGCCAACCAGCTCTACCCATTTGCCATCTCCTTGATCGAGAGCGTGCGCACCTACGAGCGCACCTGCGAGAAGGTGGAGGAAAGGTCCTCTATTTCTCTGCTGGTGGCTGGGCTGAAGAAAGAAGTCCAAGCTCTCGTTACTGAGGGCATCACTCTGGTCTGGGAGTCCTATAAGCTGGACCCTTACGTCCAGAGGCTCGCAGAGACAGTCTTCAACTTCCAGGAGAAGGTCAGTCATATCAGTAGTTAAACGCGTCCTGTATGAATATACTTGCAAATCCATGTCCCTCCCCAAATGTGCATCTCAGTAAGTGTTTATATTTGTGGTGATTATCAAGGTGGATGACCTCCTACTCATTGAGGAGAAAATAGACCTGGAGGTTCGCTCTCTGGACACCTGCATGTTCGACAACAAGACCTTCTCTGACATCCTCAACCGTGTTCAGAAAGCTGTGGATGACCTCAATCTGCACTCTTACTCCAACCTGCCCATCTGGGTCAACAAGCTTGACATTGAGGTTAGTACCACAAATTGGCAAAAAGGATTATTTCCTGTTCTTACTCATTTCAACGGTCACAATTACAAGTACTCATGGTCATATGTGGCTCCCCTGCCTTGTTGTGGATGTAGATTGAACGTATCCTGGGAGTGCGTCTGCAAGCTGGTCTCAAGGCCTGGACTCAGGTGCTGCGTGGCCAAGTAGAGGACAAAGCTGATGTTGATATGGACACTGAGGCTCCACAAGTCAGCCACAAACCTGGAGGGGATCCCAAGATCAAAGTAAGCATCACGGCGTGTGATCATGTGTTGCTTTGCTGGATGTGTTTTTTGAGAGATTTTTCAAAAAAGTCTTGCAGTGTTATTTATTTAAACCTTGCAGTGCCTTCAAACTTTTTTTTTTTTTTATAACCAATCTGCATTGTTTTCTTTCCCTAGAATGTCATCCATGAGTTGAGGATTACCAACCAAGTAATCTACCTCAACCCACCAATTGAAGACTGCCGCTACAAGTTGTACCAGGAGATGTTTGCCTGGAAGATGGTCATCCTTTCCCTTCCAAGGATCCAGAGTCAGAGATACCAGGTGGGGATCTTAAAACATTAGGAATAGGATGCCTGGAATAAGCCATCCAAAGGTTTTGTTAGTTTGTGGCATGCTGCTGTGGAGTTCCCAGTGATAAAAATGTCATCCCAAACGGGTGTAATAAGACCAGAAAAACACCTTAAGCTTTGACCTATTTACCTAGCAAATCTGTCCTTTCACATCAGGTTGGAGTCCACTATGAATTGTCAGAAGAGGAAAAGTTCTACAGAAATGCCCTGACAAGGATGCCAGACGGCCCTGCAGCCTTGGAGGAGGCCTACAATGCAGTCGAAGACATCGTCACTGAGGTGGAGCAGTATGTCAAGGTATGTCTTGGTTTAATAACAAAGTAAACTTGATTTTCTGAAAGAATACCTTGTTTTTTGAGTACAGAGTACAGTCTAAAGAAATGAATATTTATATTTTTAGTAATTACTCCTCTGTCCCTAACTAACTTTTCCTTCCCCTGTGCAGGTGTGGCTGCAATACCAGTGTCTGTGGGACATGCAGGCTGAGAACATTTACAACCGCCTGGGTGAAGACCTCACCAAGTGGCAGGCACTGCTGGTGCAGATCCGCAAAGCACGTGGAACCTTTGACAATGCTGAGACACGGAAAGAGTTTGGACCTGTTGTCATTGACTATGGCAAGGTAATGATGGACTTACCATAAAAGTGTACCTTTGCAAAGAAAAGCAGTGCGAGACTGATATTTTATTATTGCATTTTATTAAATGTTTGTATTTTTCCTTGATCAGGTCCAGTCCAAGGTCAACCTGAAGTACGACTCATGGCACAAGGAAGTGCTCAGCAAGTTTGGTCAGATGCTTGGTCAGAACATGCAGGACTTCCACGCTCAGATTTCCAAGGTAATGTTCAATAACTACAGCTTTATATCACCTATAATATAATTTTCTCTCAAATACGTTTTTTTTCTTCTATGAGTTAACATTTTCCTGTTTCCTCACTAGTCCCGTCAAGACCTGGAACAACATTCTGTGGACACTGCAAGCACATCAGATGCTGTCAACTTCATTACATATGTCCAGACTCTGAAACGCAAGATCAAACAGTTTGAGAAGAATGTGGATGTAAGTTTACAGTTTAATGCACCGTATGCTTCCCCACCTTCTCTTATATGATCCCATGCTTTAGAAGTTTATGAGTGACTGAATGATCCTCTGCATGTTTTGTTCTCTAGTTGTTCCGCAATGGGCAGCGGTTGCTGGAAAAGCAGAGATTCCAGTTCCCTCCATCTTGGCTCTACATTGACAACATTGAGGGTGAATGGGGCGCCTTCAGTGACATCATGAAGCGCAAGGACACAGCCATCCAGCAGCAGGTGGCCAACCTCCAGATGAAGATTGTTCAGGAGGACAAAGCCGTCGAAAACCGTACCACTGACTTGCTCAATGACTGGGAGAAGACCAAGCCCGTCGCTGTAAGAGGCTTTGACTAATTGAATGACAAACACAAAATGTTGAAATTGTCTTTTTTGATAAATTATCACAGCTAATTGTCAGTTACGTTGCAGAGTAAAATATCTGATTGAACATTATTTACATTTCAATCTTCATCGACCCTCTAGGGAAACCTGCGTCCTGAAGAGGCTCTTCAGTCTCTAACCATCTATGAAGGCAACTTTGGGCGTCTAAAGGTGGAAAGAGAGAAGTGCGCCCGTGCCAAAGAGGCCCTGGAGCTCACCGACACTGGTCTGCTCAGTGGCAGTGAGGAGAGGGTGCAGGTGATGTCAGCACACAAATGCAAACACCACAAATCACCAACAGAATCCATTTGTTGAAAAATGTACGTTATATTAAGTAAGTCAATTATTTGTAGATACAAAAATTTCACTGTGACTGTGGGCTTGTAGGTAGCACTGGAGGAGCTGCATGACCTGAAGGAGGTGTGGTCTGAGCTGTCCAAGGTGTGGGAGCAGATTGACCAGATGAAGGAGCAGCCATGGGTGTCTGTACAACCCCGCAAGGTAGCCATAAGTTTCATTATGGAATTTGATTGTGTATTCCTCCAGTTTTTCTGCATCTAATTGTACTTTTGTTTTAATGTCTGTAGCTTCGTCAGAGTCTGGATGGACTCCTGAACCAGCTGAAAAACTTCCAAGCAAGGCTGAGACAGTACGCATCCTACGAGTATGTCCAGAGGCTGCTTAAAGGATACCTCAAGGTCAGGAAGCTGGTTTTACTTTTCAGATGTCACCTCTTTAAACAAAACTGATTCTCAATGTATTTTGTTTTTTCATTGTACAGATTAACATGCTGGTGATTGAACTGAAATCAGAGGCTCTGAAGGACCGCCACTGGAAGCAGCTGATGAAGCGTTTACATGTGAACTGGGTGCTGTCAGAACTGACCCTGGGACAGGTCTGGGATGTGGATCTGCTGAAGAATGAGATGGTTGTGAGGGATGTTCTCCTGGTAGCCCAGGGAGAGATGGCTTTGGAAGAGTTCCTCAAGCAGGTAAAAGGGGGAGCTGCCGTTGTTACATAGTCATGCGGGGCTATTTGTGCTTTATGTCTACAGCTTATCATAAATAATGCTCAAGGTTGTATAGCTTGGAATAATAACGCTACATGTGCTGGCCTTCAGATCCGTGAAGTGTGGAACTCCTATGAGCTCGACTTGGTCAACTACCAGAATAAGTGTCGTCTGATTCGAGGCTGGGATGATCTCTTCAATAAGGTCAAGGAACACATTAACAGCGTGTCAGCCATGAAGTTGTCTCCATACTACAAGGTAATTAGTTGTAGTTTTTTAAAAAACATTTTTCTTATAAAGGTTGTTGCTGGTGTCACTCCTACATCAATATCATGCTGCTCTGTTTTCCACTCAGGTGTTTGAGGAAGACGCCCTGAGCTGGGAGGACAAACTGAATCGCATCATGGCTCTGTTCGACGTTTGGATTGATGTCCAGCGTCGTTGGGTCTATCTGGAAGGCATCTTCACAGGCAGTGCTGACATCAAACATCTGCTGCCAGTAGAAACCCAGAGATTCCAGAGGTTAATGAAGAGCAATCTTTTTTTTTTTTCCTCCAACAAACGCACATGTAGAAAACACTGAGAATATGTGTCATGGTAATTGAATGTTTTGTGTCATTCTTTCACAGTATCAGCACAGAGTTCTTGGCTTTGATGAAGAAAGTGACAAAGTCTCCTCTAGTGATGGATGTGCTGAACATCCAGGGAGTGCAGAGGTCCCTGGAAAGACTGGCTGACCTTCTTGGGAAGATCCAGAAAGCCCTGGGAGAATACCTGGAGAGGGAAAGATCCTCCTTCCCTCGGTGAGAACCTTCTTCTAAAGCAGAGGGAATTCAAGTGCATGTTGTTCAGAAGACTTAAACATGACTTGGGCTTATTTTGTGTTCACTAATGCATTTTTTGTCCCTGTGTTCCCAGGTTCTACTTTGTGGGAGATGAGGACCTGCTTGAGATCATCGGTAACAGCAAGAATGTGGCCAAACTGCAGAAGCACTTCAAAAAGATGTTTGCGGGCGTCTCCAGCATCCTGCTCAACGAGGACAACACAGTGGTGTTGGGAATATCCTCCCGTGAGGGTGAGGAAATTCTTTACAAGACACCCGTTTCCATCACGGAGCATCCCAAGATCAATGAGTGGCTGACACTTGTCGAGAAAGAGATGAGGGTGACATTGGCCAAACTGCTGGCGGAGTCTGTCACTGAGGTCACAACCTTTAACAAGGGCACAGCCATCGACCTCAGTCAGTACATCAACTGGATTGACCGTTATCAGGTTCGTATTGATAACATTAATCATGGATACTATAAATATTATTCTGATGTCAAAGCTTACAAAATGTCCCTTTTCACATCCTCTGTCCACAGGCTCAGCTCGTGGTCCTCTCCACCCAGATTGCCTGGTCTGAGAACATCGAGTCTGCCCTGACGACCATCTCGGGTGGTAGCGACATGAGCCCCATGCAGGGAGTGCTGTCAAACGTGGAGGCCACCCTGAACGTGCTGGCTGACACTGTGCTAATGGAGCAGCCTCCGCTTCGCAGGAGGAAACTAGAGCACCTGGTCAGGAGGATATCTGTTCGGAGTGTGTTTAAAAGAATATTTTAATGGCAAAAAATGTCTAAAATCTTTTTGTTGTTCTGCTTTTAGATCACTGAGATGGTGCACCAACGTGACGTGACCAGGACCCTGATCAAGATAAAGATCGACAACCCCAAGTCCTTTGAGTGGCTCAGCCAGATGCGTTTCTACTTTGACCCCAAGCAGACGGATGTTCTGCAGCAGCTGTCCATTCAGATGGCAAATGCCAAGTTCAACTACGGCTTTGAGTACTTGGGCGTCCAAGACAAGCTTGTCCAGACACCTCTGACGGACCGTTGCTACCTTACCATGACTCAGGCTTTGGAGGCCCGTCTCGGAGGTTCACCATTCGGTAAATGTTGTTTTCATATAGACTCGCCCAAACTTACATGTGGCCTCACTGAATTGATTGAACTACGAAATGTGTCTTTCATGTAGGTCCTGCTGGCACAGGCAAGACAGAGTCTGTCAAAGCTCTGGGTCATCAGCTCGGCCGCTTCGTCCTCGTCTTCAACTGTGACGAAACCTTTGACTTCCAGGTACATAACTCAATTTAGATTCTAGTGCCTTTACTGACGTATAATTGCAGCAGAATTACGTTTTCTAATACCCAGATCTTTTCCCCCTTTGTCTCTAGGCCATGGGTCGTATCTTCGTTGGTCTGTGCCAGGTGGGTGCTTGGGGCTGCTTTGACGAGTTCAATCGTCTTGAGGAGAGAATGCTGTCTGCTGTCTCCCAGCAAGTCCAGTACATTCAGGTGGCCTTGAGGGAACACAGCAATCCCAACAGAGACAGGAGTAAGTTCATTTTGTGGGAACTGCGGTTATATCACTGAACACTGTACACCTTTGCTGCTGTTTTATATTTCATTGTTGGGGTCCAATGAAATATAAAACCCCTCACATCATCAAAGAACTACAATTAAATATTCTCATGTCATAATTACAGGCGTACCAGTCACCACAGAGCTCCTAAACAAGCAGGTGAAGGTCAGTCCAGATATGGCAATCTTCATCACCATGAATCCTGGTTACGCTGGCCGTTCCAACCTGCCCGACAACTTGAAGAAGCTGTTCCGCAGCTTGGCCATGACCAAGCCTGACCGCCAGCTCATCGCTCAGGTCATGCTCTACTCCCAAGGCTTTCGCACAGCTGAGATCCTTGCCAAGAAGATTGTACCATTCTTCAAGTATGCACTCATCTGGTTCGTTGAAGTGACAGATTAAGTGACCCTCAATGTGATATTAAGAGTTCCTTTCTTCTCTTCTCTTTCAGACTGTGTGATGAACAACTGTCATCCCAGAGTCACTACGATTTTGGCCTCCGAGCTCTAAAGAGTGTGCTGATAAGTGCTGGCAATGTCAAGCGTGAACGCATTCAGAGGATCAAAAGAGAGAAGCTTGAGCGTGGAGAAGTTGTTGATGAGAATGACATTGCAGAGAATCTTCCTGAACAAGAGGTATGAAAAACCATTAAAAGAATGCGGTGGTGAAGGGGGGGTTCATTATGGAAGTGATTCACATTCTTGTTTAAAAAAAAAAAAAAAAAAGAAAACCTTCAAAAGTTATGAAGGAGATATTTGATGGATTCCATCGGCCTGGTTATTCAGCTGGTTATATTCCTTCCCAGATTCTGATCCAGAGTGTTTGTGAGACCATGGTGCCCAAGCTGGTGGCGGAAGACATCCCTCTGCTGTTCAGCCTGCTGTCTGACGTCTTCCCTGGAGTGCAGTACATGCGTGGAGAGATGAGTGCGCTGAGGGAGGAGCTGAAGAAGGTCTGCAGGGAGATGTACCTCACCTACGGAGATGGTGATGATGTTGGCAGCATGTGGGTGGAGAAGGTGAGGTTCCACAAAATTAAATTGGCTGTGGTTGAGCGTATATCTGGACGCCAAATTATGTGACACGGATAAACATCCCCAAGTGGTTGCTGCTGAAGTTTCAATATCTTATCATTCGACCTCCAGGTGCTCCAGCTGTACCAGATCACACAGATCAACCATGGTCTCATGATGGTGGGACCTTCAGGAAGTGGAAAGACCATGGCCTGGAGGGTGCTTCTAAAGGCCCTGGAGAGGCTTGAGGGGGTTGAGGGAGTAGCGCACATCATTGACCCCAAAGCCATCATCAAAGACCACCTCTATGGAACCCTGGACCCCAACACGCGTGAATGGACTGACGGATTGTTCACACACATCCTAAGAAAGTGAGTTACACATTAAAACTCTATTCACTGATTCTTTTGTTTTCTAAGTTTTATCATTTAATAATTGTGATGATAAACATTTGTTTTTTCTTTCAATTCCAGGATCATTGATAATGTTAGAGGTGAACTTCAGAAGCGCCAATGGATCATTTTTGATGGTGACGTTGACCCCGAGTGGGTTGAAAATCTCAACTCAGTCCTTGACGATAATAAGCTTCTCACCCTTCCCAACGGAGAGCGTCTCAGTTTGCCACCAAATGTGAGAGCATCTCAAACACTTGGCTTTTCTCTTTGTCGGGCGATGTGATTTTAAACATATTCGACTCTTTCTCCTTAGGTGCGTGTTATGTTTGAAGTTCAAGACCTCAAGTACGCCACTCTGGCCACCGTGTCTCGCTGTGGTATGGTCTGGTTCAGTGAAGATGTGCTCAGTACAGACATGATCTTCAACAACTTCCTGGCTCGCATTCGTAGCATCCCTCTGGATGAGGGCGAGGATGAAGCTCAGCGTAATCGGAAGGGCACGGAGGATGAGGAGGAGACTGCCTCGCCCATGCTGCAGGTAAAAAAATGAGACTGTGCTCTCTATACATCAAGTCAATGTGAAAATGTGTGGGTAACATCTTGACCGATACAGTATTTTGTGTCGCCATAGATCCAGCGGGATGTTGCGGCGATCCTGCAACCATACTTCACCTCTACTGGTCTTGTCATCAAAGCCTTGGAGCACGCCTCAAAGATGGAGCACATCATGGACTTCACCCGGCTTCGCTGTATGGGCTCACTGTTCTCAATGCTGCACCAGGCCTGCCGGAACGTAGCACTCTACAACAACAATCACCCTGATTTCCCAATGCCCATCGACCAGCTCGAGAAATACATGCAGGTAACATAAGCTGGAAAAGTTTGGATGCATTACTGTACATCAACTTGAAGCTGTGGGTATTTTGACCATTTTCTTGCAACTGATCAAATGATGGTGTTGTCTTTCTACAGAGGTATCTGATCTACGCCGTGCTCTGGTCCTTCTCTGGTGATGGAAAGCTCAAGATGAGGGCTGAGCTTGGAGAATACATCCGTCGTATCACCACTGTGCCCCTCCCTTCTGCTCCCAATGTCCCCATCATTGACTACGAGGTAAAAAAAGAACTTCAGAACAACTTCTAACTCCTTTTTTTTGATAATAGATATACTTATTGTCCTCCAAGAATCATTCCAAAAGAAACATTTTGTATTTGTATTACCTGTATTACGTACAGCATTACAATATCCTCTACTTGCAGGTGTGTATCTCTGGCGAGTGGCAGTCTTGGCAGGGCAAGGTGCCCCAGATTGAGGTGGAGACCCACAAGGTGGCATCACCGGATGTGGTGGTCCCCACTCTGGACACTGTTCGCCACGAGGCTCTGCTTTACACATGGCTGGCAGAGCACAAGCCACTGGTGCTGTGTGGACCACCCGGCTCTGGAAAGACCATGACCCTGTTCAGTGCCCTCAGAGCCTTGCCTGATATGGAGGTGAGACACTAGATGACAGAATTGGTATATTTTCATTAATGTTTGAATGGCTGTATCTTGGCCCTGAAACAATTAATTTGTTCACTAATATAGAAATGTTATACATGTCTCCCTCGGAGGAGTAAGTATTGTATGTATACATTCAAATATGTTGAGGTACTTGCTTCTTTGTAATCACCAAGTTTCCCTCTGCTCCTCTAGGTTGTGGGTCTGAATTTCTCCAGTGCCACCACTCCAGAGCTGCTTCTCAAGACCTTTGACCACTACTGTGAGTATCGCCGTACCCCCAACGGGGTGGTTCTCGCACCCGTCCAGCTCGGCAAGTGGTTGGTGTTGTTCTGTGATGAGATCAATCTGCCGGACATGGACAAGTATGGCACACAGAGAGTCATCTCCTTCCTCAGACAGGTATGACGATACTCTGCAAACTAAATGGGATTTGGGATCCCTTCTTTTTATGCTAAAAACTCTTGTTTTCTTTGTAGATGGTTGAACATGGAGGGTTCTACCGCACCTCAGACCAGACCTGGGTCAAACTTGAGAGGATCCAATTTGTGGGTGCCTGTAACCCTCCAACTGATCCTGGAAGAAAGCCTCTCACACACAGGTACGCATTGCAGACTGAACATTTGTTGGAATGATCAGATAATGTAAAACTATCCACATCAATGAAGTGTGAAGAGTAACCAGCATGCTTTCTCTAGGTTCCTGCGTCACGTTCCTGTGGTGTACGTTGACTATCCAGGCCCAGCCTCTCTCACCCAGATTTATGGAACCTTCAACCGGGCCATGCTGCGGCTCATCCCCTCTCTGCGTACTTACGCTGAACCTCTTACTGCTGCCATGGTTGAATTCTACACCATGTCTCAGGTAAATGAAAGGGCGAGACAAAAATGCTGAAATCGTAATAGTTGGATTGTGCTTTAACTTTATTGATTTGATTCTCTTTTCAGGAGCGGTTCACCCAGGACTCCCAGCCTCACTATATCTACTCCCCTAGGGAGATGACTCGATGGGTGAGGGGTATCTTTGAGGCCCTCAGGCCACTTGAGACTCTCCCCGTAGAGGGTCTTATCCGCATTTGGGCCCATGAGGCTCTTCGCCTCTTCCAGGACAGGTCAGTGAATATGATAATAGTCAATTTTTGTGCGTGCTTGTATACATATATATGGAATTTTATAATTTGCTTATTTATTCAGTCTTAGTTGGTTAATGTGTGATTTATTTAATATGATTGCTGTGTAATAGGCTGGTGGGTGATGAAGAGAGAAGATGGACTGATGAAAACATTGACATGGTTGCTCTCAAGCACTTCCCTAACATCGATAAGGAGAAGGCCCTGAACAGGCCAATCCTCTACAGCAACTGGCTCTCAAAGGTAAACTAGCAACATTATGACACAGCTGCTGCTTTAATCACATTCCTCAAATGAGAAATGAGTCATTTATTTTTACTTTGCACCTTGTTTGGAAATGCAGGACTACATCCCAGTGGAACAGGAGGAACTGAGGGACTATGTGAAGGCCCGTCTGAAGGTCTTCTATGAGGAGGAATTGGACGTCCCACTGGTGCTCTTCAATGAGGTGCTGGACCACGTCCTGAGAATTGACCGGTGAGTAATGACCAGTGCTTCTCTGTTGTTGAGGCCAAAACAGAATTGGAATCTGAATTTCAAATGTGTGTTTATTTGGAAAAACTCAATTTCAAAACTCAATGTCTTCCTCTAGAATCTTCCGTCAACCTCAGGGGCATCTGCTGCTGATTGGTGTGAGTGGTGCAGGAAAGACCACTCTGTCCCGCTTTGTTGCCTGGATGAACGGACTCAGCGTCTACCAGATCAAGGTTGGTGCACTAACCATCAAAGTGATTGACAGACATATCTTGCAGTATTCCAATGTCTGTATTATTTTCCGGGTGTTTCTTCCAGGTACACAGGAAATACACAGGAGAAGACTTTGATGAGGACCTTCGTACCGTGCTGCGACGCTCTGGATGCAAGAATGAGAAGATTGCCTTCATCATGGATGAGTCCAACGTGCTGGACTCTGGATTCCTTGAGAGAATGAACACACTGCTGGCTAACGGAGAGGTACCCTGATTTTATTGTACTGTTGGGGAATTTTTATTTTTTGAGGGTTTCTGTAGATT
>CAESWR010000101.1:1378-16293 GCA_903171835.1 Mullus surmuletus | reverse complement strand
AGATGGCGGCGGAGGGAGGAGGGAAGGAGATGAACGAAATCAAAACCCAGTTCACCACCCGGGAGGGCGTCTACAAGCTCCTCACGCACTCCGAGTACAGCCGCCCCAACAGGGTGCCCTTCAACTCGCAGGGCTCGAACCCCGTCAAGGTCTCCTTCGTCAACGTCAACGACCAGTCCGGCAACGGGGACCGGATCTGCTTCAATGTGGGCCGGGAGCTCTACTTCTACATCTACAAAGGCGTCAGAAAGGTACCGAGCGAAGGCGGCCGGGCCGGGGGGGGGGCCGGGGGGGGCGGAGCGGGGAGCGGGGAGGAGGGGAGCGGCGAGCGGGGCTTCACCACTCCGGCAGGTGCTTGACTTTGAAACGAGCGCCCCGCGGACAGCTAGCATGTGGCTAAGCTAAGCGCTAACCGCTGGACGCTGCGACCGCCGGCGAACCCGCCGCTTCCAGGCCGAGGGGGGAGGAGGGGGGAGGGGGGGGGAGGAGGAGCTGTCCGCGGAGAAGCGGCTCCGGGTTTGACGGGGGTTGACGGGGCGGAGGGTCTCCGTCCGTCAGGTCCAACTTTGTGGTGACGGTGACAGTTCGAACACCTGTCGACGCCCTGTTCGCGGACAGGTGGCGGCGGGCGAAGCGAAGCGACGCGAAGCGAAGCGACGCGAAGCGAAGCGACGCGGCGCTCCGGCGAACACAGCCGGCGGAGAGTTTTGGCCTGCGGAGTGCTTTCTAAAGTGGTGTGGCTCGGTTCTGCTTTGTCCAGGGTGTGTGTGTGTGTGTGTGTGTGTGTGGCGGGGACACCTGTCGACGCCCTGTTCGCTGACAGGTGGCGATTGACGAAGCGTCGCGTTGCTTCGGCGAACAGAACAATGCAGCGTTTTGACCTGGTGAGAGGTTAGGGTCGTGTTGTCACTGTGCTTCTGGTTTGTCTGGGGCCGTGTGTGTGTGTGTGTGTGTGTGTGTGTGTGTGTGTGTGTGTGTGTGTGTGTGTGTGTGTGTGTGTGTGTGTGTGTTTGGGGGGGGGGGGGACCTGTTAAACCAAGCTGAGAGAACCGCTAGCGTTTGCAAGTTGCCCGGCCAGCTGTGCGGTGGAAAGAATGTCACTTCCCATTGAGTAAGTTGCTGTGGGAATCCACCCGGGGTGCTGGATCTGCCCCCAAATCTGTGTTTAACTCCCTTCAAGGTGCCTGTAAATACTAGATTAGTTCACTGCTTTTCTAGCTGAAGCAGAGAAAAAGGCACGAAGGAGCGACGCAGGCGTCATCGAGGAATATCAGGATACAGATCTGTCATGTTCACATACTTGTGTGGTCTCGGCTAACAGCTGACTTGACAAGAATCAGCTGACTGCCAGCTTGAAGCAGCCTCCTCACACATGCAGACATGTGCACGTCATGTGTCGCCAGTGTAAAACAGACTCTAATCTGCGGTCTGACGATGGAGCAGCAGTGCGGAGGCTGCTTCAGTCTGGAGTTTTCACAAAGTTTGATGGAATTGAAAAGGGACGAGAGCACCAGCGAGTGAGTCACAGCCTTGTGAAAACAGTGATTTGATTTTAGTGAAGTGCAGTCACAACATATCACAAGACTCGGCCGCTCCTGAACTCTTGTTCCGTGGGGAGCATGTTTTGTTTCTCTCGGAGCAGATGCACGGCAACATGTTTGAAACCAAAACAGCAGAGTCATCCTACGCACGTACGCCGGCAAGTTCCACACATCCAGCAGCTCCAGAGTTTATTACGCTGCGAGCAGGTGATGTTTTCTTTGCCATTTGTTAGTCACTTTGTCAGTAAACAGGATTATACAAAGTCTGGAGGAGGACTTTTCATTAAACTGGGCGGAGGGGTTGAACCGGGGCCAAAGGAGAAGCCATTACGCTTTGGAGCGGCTCCAAGGCTCCTTTAATATTACATCTCTCTGACATTTTCATTAATGTCGCACAAAATTGTATATGGACCTGTTTTGATGGAAAAAACATTTTACAGAGATTGAATATCAGTTCCAATGTGTTTGTCTCTGTTGTTGGCATGGCGACACAAGTCACGAAACCAGTGTGTTGCACCCTTTCTGTGGTGCGTTTTGGTTTGCACCTACATGCTACCTCAGCAAGGCCCTCACATCTCAGGAACCACTGAGTCATCCAGCAACTCAAAGAAGTTTCCATTTTACAAGTCGTGAATCCTGTAAATCATTGATAAAAGCAAGTGTTGTTGTACTGGTTATCTGCAGTGCTCGCTCGCCCTGGGTGTCTCACTCACCGCAGCACGTTCAGACCTCCACACGTCCAAACCAAACATCCCACATTTGTTATCTGCCTTCACTTTTCAAAGGGCTTTCCCCTCGGGCCGATGGATGGGGCTTCTAGTCACAATGAGTTAGTTGTCTGTCAGCTTTGAGACGTGTCGGTGGAAACATGGCTTATGCTCGGGTCTTCTTAGGTCACGTGTCACAACTTGTAGACCTGCGGGACAGACACTTGCTTTAACAAGTGTGTATAAATACATACTGTCCCTTCTGCTGCTGCCAACACACCGTGTCTGAGATGTATTGAAAAAAACAATACGACAATTGAAGCTGCGTGGGATCATTTCTGGGGATAAATGAAGAAATGACTTTTCATTTCCCAGAAGCCCTGCCAACACCAGCACGGGGGGTGCTTTCCAGACAACTCGGAACTCAAATCTGTCCAACCTGCCCCTGGAAAAGGTGCATCAGAGTACTCTGAATACACTGGTGATCAGCTGTTTCACATCACACAACAAAACGTGCTGATCTCAAAGTACGCGTCGGGGCCCCTCCTCTTTTTCATTCAAGTATGCCAGGAGGCTGAATGTCTTTTCCTGTCATTTTTCTTGCAACTTGCCGCAAGGAAAATAAAAAGTTTGGCCGGTCTGCCATATCCATGTTTGTGGTTGCTGGGGTGTGTTTTCAACTGGGAAGTCCAGATTTCTCCTGACCGCAGCATAACAGCACTGCTGTGTGGATACTGGAGCCGAGTGCTTTATCGTTCACCCCGTGCAGCGTCTCTCAAACCGGCCTTCCTTGTTGCTGAAAAATTCTATTTGATTTTAAGGTCTCTGCAAGCCTCCCTTATTAACATACTTTTTTAGTGCAGCCATGCAGGAAGTGTCTGAGCCCTAGTTAAAGGCTGCTGTTGTACCTCCCCCCCCCCTTCCCATCTGTCTGCAGGCTGCAGACCTGAGCAAGCCCATAGACAAGCGCATCTACAAGGGAACACAGCCCACCTGTCATGACTTCAACCATCTCACTGCGACAGCGGAGAGCGTGTCCCTGCTGGTGGGTTTCTCAGCAGGTCAAGTGCAGCTCATTGACCCCATCAAGAAGGAGACCAGCAAGCTGTTCAACGAGGAGGTGGGTCTCTGGCGGGCCGAGGGAGGGCTTACTGCACCACATGGAGCATTTACTCTTCATTTTTCATTAAAGTGATTATGGCAGAGCTCCTCATGAGGAGTCTTTAATCAGACAGGCATTTTTTTGGACAAGTCAGAAAAGAGGGTATTAGAAGCACCGGAAAGCCATAAATCTCAAACTCACAGATGGCTTAGCGCATTAAAAGTCCCTATAATCTCTATGATACAGTTTTGGTATTTCTCTATAGTGTAGTTTGTTGTTTGTAGAGCCTATGGCAAATGACTTCAATAGAATTAGTATGAGAATTTGTATTTTCTCTCGATTCCTTTTTCAGCATAAACAGAACATCTTTGTGTTGATGCAGATGAATGACACTGTCCCCCCTTTTCTCTCCTCTGTGTCCCCAAACCCCAACCTTCCCAACCTTCCTTCTCTCCTGCCAGAGACTAATAGACAAGTCCAGAGTTACATGTGTGAAATGGGTGCCAGGCTCTGAGAGTCTGTTTCTGGTCTCTCATGCCAGTGGAAATATGTACCTGTACAACGTGGAGCACACTTGTGGCACCACGGCGCCTCATTACCAGCTGCTCAAACAGGGGGAGAACTATTCCGTGCACACTTGCAAGAGCAAATCGACACGTAACCCTCTCCTGAAATGGACAGTAGGCGAGGGGGCTCTGAATGAGTTTGCCTTCTCCCCGGATGGGAAGTTTCTGGCCTGTGTAAGCCAAGACGGCTTCCTACGGGTGTTCAACTTTGACGCCGTCGAGCTCCACGGCACCATGAAGAGCTACTTTGGCGGCCTGCTGTGTGTGTGCTGGAGCCCCGACGGGAAATACATTGTGGCGGGCGGCGAGGACGACCTGGTGACGGTGTGGTCGTTCTTGGACTGCAGAGTCATAGCCCGAGGTCACGGGCACAAGTCGTGGGTGAGTGTGGTGGCGTTTGACCACTACACCACCAGCGTGGAAGAGAGCGACCCCATGGAGTTCAGCGGCAGTGACGAGGACTTCCAGGATCAGATGATCAACTTTGGACGAGACCGGGCCAACAGCACGCAGTCCCGGCTCTCCAAGCGCAACTCCACGGACAGCCGGCCGGTCAGCGTCACGTACCGCTTCGGCTCGGTGGGCCAGGACACTCAGCTGTGCCTATGGGACCTCACGGAGGACATCCTTTTCCCCCATCTTCCACTCTCACGGACACGGACGCACACTAATGTGATGAATGCTACCAGCCCGCCCGCGGGTGCCACAATAATCACTAACACCTCTAGTAACGCTACTAATGGAAACAACAGCGGTGCCAATACTCCTGGCATCAACTCCCTCTCTACTACATTACCACGCTCCAACAGCCTGCCCCACTCAGCCGGCACCACAGCCACCGCAAACAACACCAACAAGGCCGGTGGCGGCGGCGGCATCGGCAGCGGTATCATGGACAGTGCCATCGCCACGGGTGTGAGTAAGTTTGCCACATTGTCACTCCACGATCGCAAGGAGCGCCACCACGAGAAGGACCACAAACGCAACCACAGCATGGGTCACATCAGCAGCAAGAGCAGCGACAAGCTCAACCTGCTGACCAAAACCAAAACGGACCCCGCAAAGACTCTGGGCACGCTGCTGTGCCCGCGCATGGAGGAGGTGCCCCTCCTCGAGCCCCTCATCTGTAAAAAGATAGCACACGAGAGACTGACTGTACTCATATTTTTAGAGGACTGTTTAGTGACTGCTTGTCAGGAGGGATTTATTTGCACATGGGCGAGGCCAGGCAAAGTGGTAAGTTCTTTTTAATGTAGGAAATGTGGGCAAATTCAATGTCTGTGTAATATTTAGCGTCCTTATCTCAGCTGATGGTTGCTAGCTAAGACTCAAGACACTTGGAAACAAAGAGTAAACGATAGACAGTCGGAGCTTTAGCTTCTCTAGTGGGATTGTTGGCGAGCTCGGAGCGGACCGGTCGATGTGCATCGGTCCACTGAAACGTGCTTCACGCAAAGCTAACGTCTAGCCAGTGCATTGAAAATATTACCTTCTCTGGTTACTGCAGAGTCCCTGTGTGAGGAAAGGAGATCCATAATTAAGTGTTCTCATTGGTCCATCCCAGCCATCCCATGATGCATAGCAACACAGCCAACAAGTCATCTGCATACACTTGCACATTTCAGCTTTGATGCAAACGGCTCCTTATCCGCCAGAAAACCTGCAGTTTCTCTCACGCTTGCAGCTCCACGTGTGTTCAGACGTCCCATCTTAGCGGCATGTTGAGGTGTGTGGGTGGGAAGGGGGAGGGGCACGTCTTCATCGGGAGCGTCGCCGTCTGTTTGAGAGCTTGTTAGTCCGCCGAGACTTGCAGGCAGAGTCGCTTTCAACCAGACAATAACGAGGCTCAGTCTGAATTTCAGAGAGAATGAGAGCTCCAACAAAGCCGCCATGATGGCGAGTCGCCTCTTGGCAGCGTCGCGTGTTTGGGACGATGGTCCATTATGTGCAACTAAGGCTGATTTCTGGGATTCTATGAAGTTTTATGGTAAAATCTGATTTATGCAGATCCATTACGGATTACGGTCTCCAGTACGGAGACGAAGGCTGAATCCCAAGTCTCCTTTTCATCCCTTCCTCTTGGTCTGAGGTGAAAACATTCCCCTAAGAAACGGGACACCACTTGACACCATCAGTACGGGTGTCATGATACAACCTTTTCACGTCCGATATGATACCGATATAGTGCAGCCTCGAGTATTGTCCGATATCGATCTGATCCAGTATCAGCTCGAATCATACATGCTTTTATGACTTATTTTGTCGTATAGAATGTCAGAAAAGGCTTGATGAAGTGATATTACTCAAACAGAGAACAACAGTCAGCAACAGTAGCTATGAGAAAAACTCACCCTTTTATTATTAACCAATGACTCACATATAAATGCTGGAGCGGAGTCTGGAATTGACTGCTTGTATCGAAGTGCTTATATTGGAGATTTTAGATGCAGTCCGATATAATCCGATACTCCCTTTTTTTTGTGCTGATATTGGACCAACATCGATATGAAATCGGGACACCCCTAGTAATCAAACGTTGTCACTAGCCGGCTGCTTTGTCAACATGACATCGTCAATAAGCGATAGTTGCCATGGTTGGTGGTGTGATTCGAGCGCTGCAGGACCAGTTTTGGGTAGGTTTATATTGAAAAAGGGGTTTTGTTGTAATGAACGAGCTAATCAATGCTAGCTAACAAACTGAGTCTCACACTTTGGTGTTATTTGTGAGCAGTCAGAGGTAAACACCTATGGTTAGACCTGTTAGCATCCCTACTCCTTGGTTGCTAGTGTGCTCCCTGAAAATCTTTGTTTCGAGGGCTGTTAGCGCCCCTCAGCCCGACCCCTCCATCCTGAGGAGAACTGGGAGACCCCGACCACTCAGGTGAACGCCATAAACTAAGAGCAGGGGCTGCGGGGGGAATTGGGATTCAGCATAACTAACTACTTATAACTAATAAGAACAGAAATTGCGAAGTACTTTCAAGAAGTCCCCCAATAAATGAAAATATATTTAGGGTCTTGGTTCGGAGCCAACGTCCCGGATGATAAAGGTTTTTAGTGTAAACGGTCACTTCCATTGAACGTGCCTTAAACAAAGATGGCGTCTCACTGTGACTGCCGCCAGGATGCAGGCGGCCCAGACCCGAGGCGGTGAGGCGAGGCGAGGCTCGCGGCGGCGGCTAACCTTTGACAGCCTATTTGTTGCTTGATTTCTCTTTTTTTTTTTCTTCCTTTCTATTTCTTTTCTTTCTCTCCTTTCTTTTGCTACAGTATGTGAACTTTCCCAATGCAAATCTCCTTGTTTTCCTTTTTCCAGGGTTTATTGTCATCCCAAAACCAAGCCAGCTCTCCCAGTGGAACAGTAGTATAGCCACAATAAATCTGCTGCTAAAGAACCCTGCAACCCAGAGTCTGATGCTGCTCTTCACCCTGCAAGCATTGCAAGTTTTCCTTTTTTTTTTTTTTTTTTTTAACCCCTCCCCTCCTCCTCCCTCCTGCCTTCCCAATTTTGTTAATGGCTTTTTTTTTGTGTTATTTTTGTTTCTCACTCACTTGACCTAGAGGAAGAATGAAGCAAGACAGAAGGTGTGACGTGGATCATTGTGCTAATGTTCTCTGGAGTTTTAACACAATTTTAGAATTTTATTTTATTTTTTTAATATCTTTCCGTCATGTCGGATCTCATCAGACTGTAAATCCCCTCTGGAATATAAAGCTTGGCTTTCGTTAGATGCATACCAGACAATTGGGACTTGAGCTTAAAGGGATAGTTCGTAAAGTTTTGATCATCTATGTTCTCCCTCCCACCCACCTTTTTCTTTTTTTTCTTTCTTAACTTGTGGCGTAGCCCAGCCTCTGCTCAGGGTTACTGACTAGAAAACTGACTTTTTGGGTGAACTATCCTTTTATGACCAAGTAAGCATCTGAAAATTTTGCATCCATCCACATTCACCCAACCACTTATGTTTTTTTGTTGTTTTCTTTTTCAAATTAGAATCTCCCCATCAATGACTTTGCACTGATTTTGTTAGTTATTTTGTTGTGTGTTTTTATTACTACTCTATTGGAACAAAAAAGAGGGTTGAGGACTGCCTTGTTGCACTGGGCTTTAACATCCTCAGATTTGAAATCAAAATCTATAAAGCTGGATGCTGCAATCATAGTCTTTTTAAAGAAAAAAAAATGTTTGCACTTAAAATTAGTTTATTAGAAGAAAATGGCTTTACATTTTTGGGTGTGCTCAGAACTCACAGATGGCTAATACAGTAGGTGAAGAAAATGATAAAACTATTAAAACCTTTATCTATTGAGCATTTATTTTAATATTATTTCAGATTCAAATCTGCTCTGTATCATAATGTGTATATTGTAATTAATTGATTTGATGGGGGCCGAAGCAAACTTACCATTACTCCAGTGGAAGTTTTGTCATTGATAGTTATATTTCTAAAGCCTAAAGTATACATATTAATAATATTAAAATAATCTTGAATACACCGTTTTCTGTTCTACTTTTTTTGTTCACTCACATGTAATGTTTCTGCACACTGGTGTCAAAAATGTGCTGTACTGGAACCAGTGGGGCTGTTGTGACTGGAAGTTTATGCGGCTCAGGATCCCACTCAGAAGATCCTCCACATCACTCGCACTCGCTTTGCTTCTGAGAGGAAAACTACCAGTGATGTCTTTTCAAATACTCTGAAAAAAACTGAATTTGGCAAGATTTGAGATGACTAATGTGATGAGAAGCTTTATTTTCTGGTATGAATTGATATTTTATGAAGGGTTAATGGCCTCTCGTCGCCGGGCAACGTTGGTGAGTCAAACCTCAAATGTCAGCAGGCACATTTCCCCACTTTAGTCCTTCGCTTGTTTTTCTTGAAAGGATCAAATTGTGGAGATTTTTCAATGGTCAATGACAACACCGAACAATCGACATGGTAGGATTCGTTGTTTTTACTCAGAGAATGCATCACAATAATCAACACAATAAAGTGCACAGTCGCGCGTTCAGGAGCTCACAGCTCTGAAGGAAATAACGGATTTTAGGCCACATTACTTCAGTTACGGGGCTGTGCTCGGACTTTCCAAGCTACATTTTTAACATAGAAGAAGAAGAAATATTAGCCAGGACTTTTTAAAGGTCCGGGCTTTCATTTCTGCACATATACTTCAGCTGTGTACACAAACTTAAACAGATCACATTCTGAAACATGATTGATTATTGGTAATGGGTCGTGACTGTTAATAGTTTGATGGTCACAGCAGGTTTGGCTTTACCTGCTTGGTTATTTCCTGTTAGACATGGAATATGCCCCCCCCCCCCCCAACCTAAAGGCAATATTGCATCTCACAAACCGGAATAATTACGGAACAATCAGTGTGAAAAGTTTTTTGCTGTCTAATTTTGCACAGGAAGACAACTGCCCTTCAAGCACCTTCAAGCACCTTCAAGCACCTTCAAGCACGAGCCGTCACAGCCTCTGTGTGGACTGTTAAGATTATTTCCAGCATTGGCCTTTTTTTTTTATTTAAAACTTTCCTTGTACTTGTGGAATTATCTTTTGTATTTGAAACACGTAGCCCAGTGCAGATGAAAATATCCACAGTGGATGAAACGCCCACATCGCCCCTTATCAGTGTTAGGCTTGTTTTTTTTCATTTTCCATTTGGGCACAAAATCAGAAAACTGCTCAACGAGTCGTTATCTGGTCCACGAGGTTCACTGGCTGCTCAGAGGAGCCAATTATTTCATTTAATTTTTTTTTTTTCAGAGGAGCCAATTGTATCTCCGGAAGCTGGAGACATTGCACTGAATTCTTGCGAGATTTTGCTCGATGGCCTCGCCCTTTGGAGTTCAAGGGTGTGAGGAATATTTGGACTCTTTTTGCTCACTTTGACATGAATCGTTTCTGTATTTTTCTGCCCATGATTTTTGAAAAATTGAGAGTAAAACAGCAGGAACAAGTGATTTTAGAGGCGATATTTCATCTTTTTTCCCCATGAAAGTTAGACAAGTCCCGCGTTGATGAATCGTATGTCGTGTGATCAGCTCAGATTAAAATCTATGTCTAAACTGCTGTAAACATTTGAAAGAGGCTGAGGTCAGAACTAAACTACGCGCCCTCAGCTGGACACAAAATAGACGGTTTGACCGAGTCCAGAGCTGAGACGCCGCTGAAAGTGGTCACGCTGAGGCGGACGCAGAGTTCAGGGGAGAAAAGGCCTCCTGTGATGTTTCCTCTCAGATGTTCTCCAACATAATTCCAGACCCAAAACCCGCCGAGAATCTGCCTCCACTGTCCTCAGAGTCATTTTGTGATGGAGCTCTGAGGCCGTCGGCTCTCAGAAGCCTCCGTGTTTCCTCTCCAGCGGCGGCATGTCGAAGGTCTTGAAAGCTTCACGGTGTGACTCGTCCCGAGGCTGTGGGGAGAGGAAGGAAGGAAGGAGGGAAGGAAGGAAGGAAGGAATGTGAATGAGTAAAGGAAAGACTTGTTATTTATTTCAGTGTCTCGCCACATTTAGTGAGCCATCCCTCATGGAATAATAAGACCCCTTTACGACGAAAAAACAACGATCCATCCTGCTTATTTCATTACATGTAAACATGAACAAAACGAATATTGCTGTACAGACAGTAATTACAGCAGCTTAAAAAATAAATAAAAGTGTGAAGAATAAACAAATTAATAATAGAAGAAAAAAAACCCACACAATAACAAATGAGTAAAGGAATAGATATATAAATAACAGCTCCCGTCCTGGTGTCCCAGGCCTTCTCTGGATACACTGCAAGTTTAAATGTCTCTTTTTCAAACAGCCAATTCCATCACTGCGAGTCATCAATATCTAACAACTCAACTTCAGGCTTTGTGTTACTTCATCATTTTCCGCGGATCTTCCATTAAAAAAGACGATACAGAACAAAGTGGTGCTTGTTTTCAGGTCACACACTGGTCAGATTCCCCTCTCCTCTTCCAAGCCTCCATGTCCACCAGGTTCAGTGTGAGGTGGCAGTAAACCGCCTCCAGTCTCGCCACAAAGCATCTTCTTTTCTTACACAAACTATACAAAGCATCATTTTCAGTGATATATTTCTTTTTAATTTTCACAATACGTGCGAGAGGAAGCGCCGCCTGAGAGGAGGACTCGTCAGCGTGCGAGTGACTACCAGGAAGCCGGGAACGAGCCAATCACTTAACAGCTCTGTCTGTGTGTGTGTGTGTGTGTGTGTGTGTGTGTGTGTACCTTGGTCAGCCGTGACTGGCACTTTTTGGAGGCGATGGCTGGCAGTGTTCCACGGTGAGTGACAGCGAAGGCGGGCGCCGCCGAGGCGGGGAAGGAGATCTGCGGGCCGGGGGCGGCCATGTTGAGTTTGGGCAGCTCCGCGGGGAAGTGAGGCACGTTCCTCCGGATGAGCGGCTCGGCGGCGTGCTTCACGTTGTGCTGCAGAGACACAGGAGGACTCGGCTTCACCTCCACCAGCTCTGGGCCGGAAGCCCCGAGGCGACGGCAGACTTACGCTCATCAGCGGCGTCTGCCTGGCGTGTCTCCCCCTCAGCTGTTTGCCCAGTCTGGTCGGTCGCCAGATGAGGTCGAAGGATTTGTGAGTCCCGTTTCTCTCCACTCCATCCATGATCCCAGAAAATCTGTGAAGACCTTCAGCTTTCTTCTCCGCCAGCCTGATGAAGAGGGGAAGAAGGGGCCTGTGATGAGCGAGGGGGGGGCCGCCTCCGCTCCTCCGCTCCTCCGCAGCGACGGCAGTTACCTGATCTCCCTGAAGTAGGTGTGCCTCAGGGCCGTCTCTGCCGTGATGCGCTCGTCCGAGTCGTACGCCAGCATCTGATAGAGCAGCGACAGAGCGGGCGCCGGGCAGTGGGGGATCAGCCGGGAGATGCCCGTGCCTTTCTTCGGGGGGAAGTTAAAGATCATGGCTCTGGATCTGAAACACGGGAGCGGGAGGAAACTGGTGTGTCATGAGAAGAAGAGCACCGTGTGTGACTCCAGAGGTGTGCGATGCCCTCTTTGGAGGCAAACACAGGTGTTGAAGTGCCCTCCTCAAAACACACTGAACTGCCCTCTTGGCTGGTTAAAACATGATAAAGCGCCCTCTTAGGTGGCAACAACGCGTGTTGAAGTGCCCTCCTCATTGGCAAAACACACCACACTGCCCTCTTAAGTGGAAAAAAAACACTTAATTGCCCTCTTGGTTGGTTAAAACATCACAAACTAGTTAGTGTGTTCTAAGGCTAATGTGCCATTTGTAGAGTATAGAAACATGTCTAAAACACGCTGAACTTTAGTGCCTCCTCAGTGGACAGAACGCCCTTGAGAAAGTCAGCGCACGGCCCTGTGCCCCTCTGAGACGTCGTGGAGACCTACTGCTTAAACTTCTGCAGGACGCTCTGCTCCGGCGTCCCCAGCACGTCGTGGATCTTGGCGATCTGATCCAGCTCGTTGGTTCCGGGAAAGAGAGGGTTCAGGCTGCAACGCAGACACAAAGATATTCACATGCAATTTCTTTATCCCCGTGTGGCGGGAGGACGTCCCCCTCCCCGACGCTTTGATCCAGTGGTGGAGTCGAGGTGATGTGCAGCTACTCGCCGTACATCCATAGAAAAAGCCCCCGATTACCGTATAACCTCCTACCTACAAAACCTGCAGAGATACGAATCAGCAGGGTTTGGTGACTTCACTTTCACTCTCCTTCCATAAATCCTCCTTCTCTGTGTTACAAAGCTGGTACTTTTGGACCAGAGGAAGGAAGGATGGAGGGAAAAAAGGGAGATATGAAGGAAGGAAGGAAGGAAGGAGGGGAGGAGGGAAATCCTCCCCTCCTTCTTTGCTCCCTCCCTTCCTTGTATCCCTCCTTCCTGCCTCCCTCTTCTTCTCCCTTCTCTCCCTCTCTTCCCTCCTTCCTTACTTCCTTCATATCTCCCTTTTTTCCCTCCATGCTTCCTTCCTTTTCCCTCCTTCCTCCCTCCCTCTCTTTCTTCCTTCCTTCTTTCCCTCCTTCCTTCCTCCCTCCCTCTCTCCCTTCTCTCCTTCCTTCCTTTGCCCCATCCTGTCCTCTAGAGCGGACTAAATTAATGGCTGGCTCTCAGGAGGTTCAAATCGGCAGTTATTTTGATATATAAATATACTTTTTATTATTGTTATTATTATTTCCTGTGGTTAAACCAACAGAGATCAAAGACCTCTCCCAGTATACCCACTAGAAGAACCCAGGCTCCACCACAGCTCTGCTCCATCAACAAGCGTTACACAGACGAGGCGGCGGATCCTCTCCTCACGCTAAACGCACCTCATGACCTCGAAGAACACACACCCGGCGCTCCAGATGTCCATCTTCAGGCTGTAGTAGCCGTCGGTGAGGAGGCACTCGGGCGCGCGGTACCAGCGCGTGGAGATGTACTCGGTGTGCGGCGGCTTGGAGTAAACGCTGCGACACGAGCCGAAGTCTCCCAGCTTCAGCAGGTTTTGCTGCCGCGCAAGAATGACAGTTAGAGCAGTGTGGGGATTTTTTCAATGAAAAAAACGTAGCGTGGCTCAAAAAAGGTTGAGAAACACTGAGTTAGAGACTCCAATGAGAAAGTAGACACACACGACTGGAGGCGCTAAAGCGACATGGGAAAGAAAAAACTAAAAAACAACATTCTCACACTCACCCTGATGAGAATGTTTTCTGGCTTCACATCTCTGTGGAAAATCCCACAGCTGTAGAACAAAGAAAGGAAGCATAAAAGAAGTTCTCTGTTCATGACTGTGACTGACTTAGAGGTCAGAGGTCAGAGTTACCTGTGCATGTGCTCCAGCGACTTGCACAGCTGGTACATGTAGTGCTTCACCGTGTGCTCCGGCAGCGGCGTCTGTCGTCCTGGAGAAAAAATCACAAAACAGCAGATTAACAAAGTTTACACTTGTATGGAAAGCAAAGCCCCTGTGATGCTACCAAACATGCTGGAGGGGCAGTGGCGTGCAGAGACTCTTTGGAGAGCGGGGCGGAGAGGAAGAAGGGCACCTACAGACATGTTCCTATGTTCTACAAATGGCACATTATGTAGCCTTAGAACACACTAACTCATTGTTAGTGTTCATTTTTCACATGTTTTAACCAGCCAAGAGGGCAGTTTACTGTGTTTTGCCAGGGGCAACCGTCAATCAGAATAACTTCCGATCACAATCAGTGGTAATTTACTGATTGTACTGCTGCTGGGGGGTCAGTTACAGAGACCTGAAGAATGAAAAGTGTATCTAATGTGCAGAGAGCAGCAGGGCGACTCTGAAAGCAGCAGAACACTGAGGCTCAGCGAGGAGCTCCAACCGTGAGAGTCAGAGACATTCTTCTGGCTGATCTGAAGGATGAAGATGTTGCAGACGCACCTTTTATGAACTCGTAGATGTTCATCTCCATCAGCTCACAGATCAGCGACACCGTCCCGCTTTCTTTGTCACTGAAACATGAAGGTGGACGTGAGCGGGACTCACTCACTCAGTCAGTCAGTCAGTCAGTCAGTCAGTCAGTCAGTCAGTCAGTCAGTCACTCAGTCACTCAGTCACTCAGTCACTCAGTCACTCAGTCAGTCACTCACTCACTCACTCACTCACTCACTCAGTCACTCAGTCAGTCAGTCACTCACTCACTCACTCACTCACTCACTCACTCACTCACTCACTCACTCACTCACTCACTCACTCACTCACTCAGCCAGTCAGTCAGTCAGTCAGTCAGTCACTCAGTCACTCAGTCACTCAGTCAGTCAGTCAGTCAGTCAGTCAGTCAGTCACTCACTCACTCACTCGCTCAGTCAGTCAGTCAGTCAGTCAGTCAGTCAGTTACTCACTCACTCACTCAGTCACTCAGTCACTCAGCAGCAGCAGCAGAACACAACGCTTACAGTCAACTTACAAAATCAGCTCGTGCAGCTGGATGATGTTTGTGTGAGGACTGAGTCTCTTCATGGCCTGGACCTCCCGCAGGTTGTTGGCCTGCTCCAGG
>CAESWR010000100.1:307806-326680 GCA_903171835.1 Mullus surmuletus | reverse complement strand
AGTATTGGAGTTTTTCAGGCCAAGTAATCAATTACTGCAGATTTATTATCTTTTGCTATGTTCGGCTCCAACCACTCAACATGTTATTTTTAACTTCCCAATTTGGAACTCTGGAGCTGGTCTGACTGGACCGGTGATGGTAATAATGAGGCCTCTGGCACGGCAGCGAACATCACGTAATCATTACTCGCCACCTTTCTTCAAAGGCCTTGTGAGGAGGATTTTATTAGTGCAATTGCATAAATATTGTTTCCCTAGTAATAAAAAGACATGTCACTCTAGATTAAAGGCTAATCTGGGAACCTGGGAAATCTCTTCATCTGAGAAATCTGTTGATGGTGAAGTGCTTCATTATGCTCTCAATTTAAAATGTGAGCTTTGAGATATTAAATGATTTTATTTAGACCAGGAAATAGTAAAACTGTGATATACTAAAGTACTAAATGATCCCTTGATACTGGGGAAAGTGTTTTATTTGCTTTTCTCGCTGTCTACATCTCCAATGTTTGTAACTGTTTATGTCCTGTTTCAACTTTTTACAATCAGATATGACTTACTTAATATTACTATTAATTATTTTTCAAATGTATCCTGAGCACATTTGAAAATGACACAAAATCCCTCCTGTTATTTTTTAATATTCCAGCAGCTGTTGCTAGGCACCAATCACATCAAAGATTAGTTTCAGTGAATATGTTTGATTGGGTCGTCACAGCTGCGTGAGGCCTTTGTTGCCATTATGCTCCCAGTGCCTTGGAGCCACAACGTCAGCATCCATCGAAGTATTGGTAGTAAAACCACCGCTCGCTCGTGCATCGGGCCGAGGATTCGTTTTAGCCGGTTTGATTTCCAGCTTCTTGTTTGCCCACAGTTCCTCCAGAAGCCATTTACTCCAGCTATTATTCTTAGAAAGAAAGAAAAACAAGGTGATCCTACGTGAGCGCAGAACAAAGACATTAAAGTCACTTTTTCCAAGCCTAGCAACAAGTGCTGGGCACCTACCTCTAGTATGAAACCTGGTCATGTAGCCTAGTAACTGTTGCTAATTCTCATCTACTGATATCGCAATAAAATGTTGAATCTGGTTTAAGTATGATTCTACCAAATATGTTTATGGTGAGAAGTTTTGTGCGAACAACATAAAACTGATGTGATTTCCCAACTTTGTTACCGCTGCTCTGTGCTCACACCTCCCAATGTGTGTTAAATACGCAATACACCCCTACTGACATCATCAATATGTCCACGATTGCAGGATACAAACGATGAGAAAACCAAGGCAAAAGTGGCCAACAAAAGGACCCTTGCATCCAAACCCCCCCCCAAAACCCCCAAAGAAAAGGTCATAAAGCCCAAGAAAGAGGTCATCAAACCGGGAAAGCCGACCAGACCCGACCCTACCGCTAAAACCAAGGTGGTTGGGAACCAGCCCGGTGTGGTGAGGGGCATCACATACTACAAAGCTGCCAAGGCTGACGAAGACGAGCGCAGGGGAGGTGAGTCCTCAGCTCCTTCAGCGTAATGTGTTTCTTCATCACTCTTATCTGACCTAAAATGACACATTTTTTATTTGGGTCCGAAACAGATGAATTCCTATGTTGATTTAAAGGAAGCTTGCATTGACAGGACTGGTCCACTGGTGAGCGTCCAGTGAGCAGGAAATCCAAACCTTTAATTGCCAAAAGTGCAGAGTGGATGGAATGCCGTCTCAGAAGAGCGCCGCCGCGGCCATGACGTGTCGCGGCCGCAGCGCGAGGACCCTCACCAATACAGACAAAACATTTCCTGGCTTCTTCCAATCCTCTTTGAGTCTAGTTGAGTGAATAGGTATGCTGCGTTTGCACAGGGCACACGCACGTAACGCTGTCAGAGCCTGTGTTCTGCTACATGTGTGAAGTTCAACAAGTCCAGCCAGCCATAGCAAATCACTGCACCCATTGGCTGCATTTCCATAATCTCTATCGAGGAGCAGGAAGACTTTTTGTTCAGGGTTTTATTCATCCTGGGTGGGTTGAAATACCTTTCTTCAGAAGCCAGAACAAACTTCAGCGGGTTCAGTGATTTTGAAGAAGGTCTCACATCAAATTTAAGTAAAGTTTGAGTGGTCCAAAGGTTGTGTGCAATCAGTGAATGAAACCTGGGTTTGTTTTAGGTCAATTTACAATTCTAAACAAGAAATGTTTGTAATCAGTTTAATTTTGCATCGGTGTCCTTCTGGAATGTTGATGTAATGTTAAATCTCAGGGAAAACCTTTTGCCTGGGATAATTCTCTGACCTGAGGTCCATCCACTTCCCAGTCTAACTCCTCGATTCCTTTCCTCACCCCCCGTCCTCGCGCCTTAGCCCCGCTCACGGGAGATGCGAGCCGAGGAGCGAGGTAGCGACTGGATGAGAGAGAACTCGAGTAAATAAACATTCGAGTAGTAGAATGAGACGCCGTCGCCTCGGTGCATCATATCAAAGCGACGTCAGTGAGGTGGGGGTGGAGCTACATCAGCTGTCCACTGTTTGATTGGAGCCAAACCGCCACATTTCAGTGTCCCTGTCAAGTGACATCACGGATGCTCACCAAGAACGCAACGCCGGTGTGTCCTGCATGATCAGACGTCCTTCAGCAATCTTCCTCCATCCTCCTCCTCCATCCTTGCTCCTCGATGTGCATTTCAGGAATTTTGACGTCCTTCAAGATGGATAGCTGATTTCCGGGTCATGAAGTATCGAGGAGCAAGGAGGCAGGAAATAGCTGCCGTCCAATTGCTTTTCACAGACTTCAAACCTCAATGTCATATCACTGACATGTCGATCAGAACAATGTAGAGGACACACAGAGATGGAGATGTCCCAATACAATATGAACAAAATATTCCAATTAGGCCTCTCTTTGCATAAACGACACAAGCAATAAAAGCAGTTCCTCACATGCTTCACTAAACAGATACAGTGCTACAAAATCATCATTCCTGCAGTCATAAAATGTTTAGCTGCTTTCTGAAACATGACGGGACGCTGCTGCTGAAGCTGCTGCCGCTGAAGCTGCTGCTGCGAGACATGAGGACTCCAGCCTTGCTGCACTCCAAAACGTGTTCTTGTTTAAAAAGGGAGAGGTGCAGGGTGAGGAGGGCTCTGAATTATTTACGCCAATCGGTTGATCAGTTGAAGGCACAACAACTCCTTTGCCAGGAGCTCACCTTCACTCATAATTTGGTTGTCTGCTCTCATCTTGTGTTGTGCAATAAGTGTTGCAAAGGTTCTGAAAAGCAAATAAAAATCAGTCTGAGTCTGTCCGAACACACATGCAGACAGTTGGGTTGGTTGAACTGATGAAGGCGGTGACTTTGCACTCTGAATACCAGTAACATGGTTGTGACTGGTGCTGTGCTCCTCAGTCTGTTACACCATTATCAGACATCACTTGCAGAAATTCTGCATTACACAACATGCTGATTCATATGTTAACATAATTGAACTTCTGTGGAGGAATCTTCTTTCGTTCCTCATTTTGTTTTCTTTGTCAGTTAAAGAAAGTGACTAAGGTGGCAGGAAAAAGTGGTTTATTTATTTTTGGTCGGTTTTTATTTAATGACAGCCAGGAGCAGCTTCAGAGACCTACTGGGTGTGAGGTTTGAGGGCTCCTCCAACCCAGGGGTGATGTGGGAGCTCCTCCAGAGGAGGACGCTCTTTGGGGTCCTCAGCCAGACACAGACGCAGCATGCTCTGGCAGTGTTGGGACAAAGTTCTGCTTATTTTCAGTTCCTTTCTCAGGAACTTGGTCGTCTCAAAGGTTTTGTGCCTGTGCGTCATCTCGTACAGGACGATTCCCAGTTGCCACACGGTGGTGGGACCGGCCCGGTAGGCCCAGCCTTTGTGCCATTCTGGCGGGATGTGTGCTGAGGTGCCGTAGAAGATGCTGTACGCCGACGTCCTCTTGGTGAAGCAGCTGAGGCCAAAATCGATCAACCTGAGGCGAGGGATCTCAGAGCTGGTTTCAACCAAAATATTCTCCAGTTTGATGTCACGGTGGAAGATGTTTTTGGACTGGAACTCCTTCGCCACATTGATCAGCTGCTCGAACAGAAGCCTGGCCTCCTCCTCCCGCAACCCCCCTCCTTTGAACTTGATGTACGTCAAAAGGTTGGCGCAGGGCACAGGGCGCTCGAGGATGAGGATGAGCTCTTGCTCCAGTTCGTAGTAATCTAACAGAGAAATGGATGCAGATTTCCCGATTGAGTCTGATGCTCCACTGGACAACTTCATCATGACCGCCACCTCCATCGGCACCATCTTCCTGTTCACTTTGATGCCCCTGCATATGATGTTATTTCTCAGGATGTGTTTTATTGCCACGGGGAAGAGGTCTGTTTTCCTGTAGCCAGCGTAGACGGAACCGTGGCCTCCTTCACCCAGCAGGTTCAGCTGGTAGTATTTGGCCTCAAACGTCTCCCTTCTGATGTTGTTTCGAGCATTCGAGGACTGGCTGTGGTCCAGTTCCAGCAGTGTCAGTCTCCTGTTTGGTCCTTCTCCATGATCAGCACTGGTTTTATCGCCAGCATTTGCAACATCTTCAGACAGTTCAGTCTCAGAGACCTTCTGCCTCTTCCCTGCTCCATCTTCAGCAGTGGAGAGCGCTCTCTGCCCCTTCCTCTGTGGTGTCTCTCTGTCGGCAAAGATCCTCCTCTTTCCATTCCTGAGCCTGACAGAAATATTCCCGGGCTGTTTTGTGCTGCTGTTGTTTTCTGTAGATTTGAAAACCCAAAGAACAAAGCAATGAATACAAATGCATGTGTGTGCGTGCGTGCCTGTGATTGGTGATTATAACAATGATTCAGAAATGTCATAGCTAAATAGCAAGTAATGGGAATAGTGTCATAGTGAAAAGTGTCCGATTGACTTGGTCCAAGGTGCATTTGACTCACCTACTCTCCCAACAGCTGGAGCTTTAAACATCACTGAATCACCATGAATGATCAGCGACGTGCGTTTGCGATTTCTTGACAGTAAATTGGGGCCCACCTCTCACATCGTGCAGGTTCATCGGGCCTTGGTACATGACTCATATGATTTCCACATCTTATACGACCTTGATGTGGGCTTTCTTTCATGTGGAGCTACTTTGACAGAAATGGCAATTGTCCCAGCCAAGCAACTGTTGCTAGGCTAGAAAAACACCAACACCACTTCATTGCAGCCAAGCCTAGCAACAGTTGCCATAGGAGTCCAGTCAAGTGCAGTTTCACTCCAAAAATATGGCTATTTGGTTTTGTATTTCAAAAGTGGGGCACAACTTTTAGCTTAAATCCTATGGCTAACTGTCAGACAAGAACAAATGCGTTTTCAGCAGTGAACGAGTAACTTTGCCTCACAACCCCCATGTATCTAGTGACCCTTGTTTGGCTTTCGGTTGAATTTTAAATCCCTTCTATTTCTGCACACTTGTCTGACTCAAGTCTCCCTCTTCTCCCTCTCAGACCACTCAGCTAAAACCCACACAGTCCATCATGTCACAGAGAGCCAGTCTGAGGACGGAGGAGCTGAAATGGTGCTGGAGACAGTGGAGGGAACCGTGGCTGAACCCTCTGCAACCACTGAGCTTCCCACCACCACCACAGCCACCACAACCACTACAACCACGACAACCACAGCCACCACAACTCCAACCACCACCACCACTACCCAAGGTATGGCCGCTCACGAGAAACCAGCACCGACCATCATGCTGCTGCTCGACAACTCAAACAACAACAGCCGGCCCAACCTTCACAGAGCAGGTACACCAAGTCACGCTGTCGCAATCTCGCACATCTGTGTGTCTGCTGTGTGCATGTGTGAAAGAAGCTGCTCTGAGGGTTCTTCTCACCGTCCCCAAAGTCACGGGGAGAAGTGTTGGGTTAAGTGTCCTTAACCTGCCCCGAGCACAGCTGGTCTCCATGAGCAGTACCATAAAGGTGATTGATTATTATGTGATGTGTTGACAGAGAGACTTAGGCTGAATCGCAATTCAAGCACTCGCCCTTCCCCTTAGTTTTACGCGGTCATGTTAGGGGTAGGGGTCTCCCAATTCTCCTTTGGATGGAGAGGTAGGGCTGAGGGGCGGGGCAAAACAGCCCTTGAAACAAAGATTTTCTGGGACCACAATAGCAACCAAGGAGTAGTGATGGTAATAGGTCTACCCATAGGCGTTTACCTCTGATATGCTCATACACACACCAAAGTTTGACATGTTAATCCACTAAATTTGTAAGCTAGCTCATTGATTAGCTCAGTTCATTACAACAAACCGTCTTTTTCAATATACATGCCCAGAACTGGTCCACCAGAACACCAGAACCATGGCAACATTGCTACTGGTGATGGCATGTTGACTGCGACTTGTCGCTTCTCCCGGCAGCCGGCTAGCGACCCTGTTGATGACATAGTGGTAGTTAATCAGTGTCCCATTTCTTGAGGGAATGTTTTCACCCCTTCCCCTCCGTTTTGAGGGACAAGGGGTAGATGGAGGGGAAAATTGGGATTCAGCCTTAGACTTATTGCTGTAGCACAAAAAATTGAAAATAGTCAACAGAAAAGATTTAGTTGGTTGATTGAATTTTAACTTGACTATTTATTAACATTGTTTAAAAGTTTTAACCTCGAAAAACATCCATTTAAAGTCCATTTACCCTCCACCAGCTCCACTCTGAAGTGCATCCCACTACTCATTTTCTCTCTCTCTGCCAGTGTCTGATTTGTTTTAGAATGTCACTTTCCATTCCCGGTAAACCGAACATGTACAGTATTTGTGTGCAGGAGCAGAATGCGAAATGTGCTGCCATTGTAGCAAACAGGATGTTAAATGGTTAGAAAATGCAGCTGAAACTTCACAGGCGCACATTCATACAATGCTACTTCCGTGGTAAATCTGGCACTCACAGTCTTCTATTTCAGGCGGAGAGTGCACAGACAGAGGCCAGATTAGCCCCAGATCAGCATGTCAGTTCACTTTACCAAGAAATGCATGAGTGTGAAATCGATTTAAGGCCGTGTTAATGCAGGTCATTCTTTCTCAAGCGTACATGGTGAATGTTGTTCGTGCTTCTTCCAGGGAAGATCCTCAACTGTGAAGGAACACTGGCATCAATCGAGGAACCAGAAAAACAGCACAGTTACGGGCGCAACGAGGGAGCCTGGATGAAGGATCCCTTGGCCAAAGACTCCAAGATCTATGTGACGAACTATTACTATGGCAACAATCTGGTTGAGTTTCGCAACCTGGATAACTTCAAGCAAGGTGTGTATCAGTATCATTTAGCTCCTTTAGCTGCCCCCCCCATCCCTCTAATGTAGAACACATTGTTTCCAAAATCACAGAAGCCACTGTAATATTGGAACACCACTTCTGTTTCGGGCTCAAACCTCAAAACAAGTGTGGGGCAGGGAAGTGAAGGACACCCCTAGAATCACAAAGGTCACCAGTGGTCATCGATTTAGCTCACTGTAACTGACTTGGTGAGTTTGTTGCTAGGGAACAGAATTCACAATAACATCTGCAGCTGTGGTGATTTCTTTTGCGAGGGCTTGGAGCATGTTTTGCGATTGTCCACAGAAAATCGGAAAAGTGCATTTTAAAGGCATGATGATGCTGGTGGATGAGCTTCGGCTCTGAAGGCTGGACTGCTGTGGTTTGTCTGGACAGCACTTAGTTTTACTGAGTGGAGAAACTGTATCGGTATTGACATCAAATGTAATCATTGAATGTTAGAATATCCCTATCTGGGATAAAAAACATGGCGCACAGATGTGATAATTGTAATTCTATCAGACAGGTTTCACCAGAGAAGTCTTAGCTCATTTTTCCATTAGCTCGTATACTGGTCCGACTCTTGTACTGGCCTTTTCCCTGTATAGTGTTTCCTCCTCCTATAGCATTGTTGACATTGATTCATGGTGATCATCCAGTGAGCTCTAGAAACTGATGGGACCTGTGGAATTCCGTTCCATGCTTGTTTCATAGCTCCGGTGGGTGGGAAAATCAACTCCTTTCACGTCCAAGCCAACTGAGGAATTGGATTACACTTTGTATGAGAGCTAAAATGATCTCCCCTCGTAGGATTTGGTTTGTTGATATAGATGTGTTTGGACAATGGACTTTCTAAATGCAGTTACATGTGAGGCGCCCTGCGGTGAGGTGAGCTCACAGCTGTGTGCGGATGACTAAGTATCTTGGTGAGTGGCGGTGATGCCTGCTGCTCTCTGACATGTGTTCTGGCCTTCCCTTTGAACTGGGCACAGTGGGGAGGGATTAAGAGTGAGGGCTGGCTTTGGTGATGTGGGTGGTGGTAGAGAGGGAGGGAGAGGGGCTTCTGCTGCACATTGTTTTTGTCCTTCACTGGGCTTTTATTATCATTTTCTAAATCAGACTTCCTGAGATTGAGTGGTTAGGATAACTGCTAGGATGTGATTAAAAAAGGACACCTCCGCACACACTGTGCTTGCTCAGGAGTGAACTATTGAACAAACTTTGTCACTGTCACATGAAGCCAGTGTGTACACAGTCTGGCGCTGTGAAAACATTATCACTGGCACTATGAAGAGCTTAATATCAGCACAGTGTACACACAGCGGTGGTAGTTAGTGAAGCACAACAGCACAGCAGATGGAATCTGTCTTTAGCATCCTGAAGGAGTTTACTGGTTTCATTAGGACAACCAACACATCAGACACTTCCCTCCCAGTATGGTCGTGTATACTTAAATGCAGACTCTCACCTAACTTGTGCTGTTCTTTATGGGTTCCAGAATAGCTGGGAGATTTCTCAGATTTGCGTCTCTGCTGGTGGTTGGATGTCAGACCATCGGTTGCTGGATGAAATATGAAAATGTTTCTATCATAGTTCTGTCTACATTCAATGAACCAGTTTTTTGATTGCATCAGTTAGAAGGAGGATCTGGTGACGGGCTGTAGAATCACTTAAACGGATGGCGTGTCACAGAAACCTGAATTGTGCTTCTCATTCAAATTTGAATAAGATGTGAAAACTGCTTTGTGCTAAATGAAAACTAAGAATAATGTGTCCACCTCTGTTCATTCCAGGCCGTTGGAGCAACCTTTTCAAACTCCCGTACAACTGGATCGGCACGGGCCATGTCGTCTATAACGGAGCCTTCTACTACAACAGAGCCTTCACCAAGAACATCATCAAATACGATCTGAAGATGCGTTACGTGGCGGCCTGGACTCTGCTGCACGACGTGGTTTACGAGGACACCACGCCCTGGAAGTGGAGGGGCCACTCCGACATTGACTTTGCAGTGGACGAGAGCGGCCTGTGGGTGATCTACCCCTCCATGGACTACGACTACAACCAGCAAGAGATGATCATCATCAGCAAACTTGATCCTGGAGACCTGTCCTTGAAAAAGGAGACCACCTGGAGAACAGGTCTCAAGAGGAACTCGTATGGAAACTGCTTCATCATTTGCGGCGTCTTGTACGCTGTCAATGTGTACAACCAGAAAGAGGGCGAGGTGCACTACGCGTACGACACTCACACCAACACAGAAGCCATCCCACGCCTGCCCTTCACCAACGAGTACGCCTTCACCACGCAGATCGACTACAACCCCAAGGAGAAGGTGCTGTACGCCTGGGACAATGGCCACCAGCTCACATACCGAGTAAACTTTGTTGACGAGTGAGCACAGCTAGCTTGTGCCGCAGTACAGTAAGCTAACAGCAGGCCTGCCTGTGTGGGACTTACATGGACAGAAGATGCTCAGTGTTTGACGGCCTCTAGGCGGCCCTTTTGGACTCAGCAGGACAAAGGATGAACCTCCACCAGCCTTCCAGTACCAACGCATGCCACTCAAACTTCTGACCTCACAGTGCATCAAACACACATGGTGCGCCAACATGCATCGGGTTGTTATTAAAAGGTTTTTGTACAGAATGTTGATGGAATGGACAAAGATGATGAGTGCAAATAATCTTACAAGTGGAGTTGAGGCTCGACAAGCGGAGCTGTTAGAGATTTATTTCATGTTCATTCAGGAAATGTCAGCTGGCTGGCTAAATCGCAGGTAGGTAGCTAAACGAGTCGAAAGAAATATGAATCAAGGATCACAACTAAGCCATTGACTTCTGAGAGGTACTTAAAGTCTTGAATGTAAGATCCAACCACACAGGAGGAAGGGAACAGCTCCGCTAATCAGCTAACGTCACAAGTGGCTTCGCTTTGTTTCCTTCACTGAACAGCAGCTACACCACCTGTTGTCATTCACGCTTTTTGAACTCAGCCAATAAGATTATTTCTGCAGTCGTTGAGTTTCTGCTTCAGGGTCGCGAGGTTCAAAATGTAACAAAGTCAGCCGACGATCGACGAGCCCATCATCTCCATCCTCTCACCACCAAGCACTTTGATCATCACTCTGTTTGTCTTCATCATTCCAGCCTCGCCTTCCCGGGTCTTCACTATCCGTGTTCTTTTGAAAGATAGGTTGAATATAATATTAACAAAATACAAAACAATGTACACAAGTTTCCAAGCATAAGATATTTTTATATTTACCTGAATTCATTTGACAATTACTAAGTTACTCTTGTTCTAGGTTATGTGCATCTGTGTGTGTGTGCGTGTTGTTGATAACATTTGCATAACCACTTGACTTTTTTCATAATTACTGAGTATGTTGTACATTTTCACCTCAGTGGATATTAAATGATCATAATCAAATGTGTTTTATTTGTGAACATGACTGACAGGACTGTATGAGGCACATAGTGGCGATTGTTAGCTTTCAGACACTCAATTTATCTTCACATACTGGGTGGCGTTGTTTGTTCTTGTACATTATTCATCATTCATAACTATATATTTCGGCCTGTTGTCCAGATATAAGGAGTTCTCCAAAATTAAACCAAAAGGGCATGTTGATGCAGTAAAGGAATTTGTTCATCTTCGCCTCAGATGTCATGAAATGTAACACTTGAAACCACGCGTGCCCGTTTCTGTGCTTTGAAATAAAAACTTACATAACAAACATGTTGTGAAGCTTGTAAATCAATTCGCACTGATCCAGGAAGTACCCACTCTCTGTCAGAGTGACTCGGCTCTTGTGGTCTTTCATTAGCTCTGGGACGAAGGTCACGGCGCTCCGCTTGATCACAGTCCAGAAATACAATGAAGAAAAAGCAAGTGAGAGGTCACGGTAATAACGACATGGCTGCATGATTACTTGGCTAAACGTTTGAAAATCTTCATCTTCCCATCCCAGTCGTGCAATTCTGTAGGGAGTCTCTGAAATAAACCTGGAGCTGAGCGACTGGTGTGGAGTCTCCACACATGTGGTCTGCATTCATGAAAATCATCCCCCCCCAATCTATTTAAAGATCTGTGTGCAGAGTGGGCTTTATGCCCAGATAATGAACATGGTTAATGGCTATAAGGCAACAACATCAACTTGATGAGTGCCGCACTAATAGTGTGTCCAATCATGAACTCTGTCATGAAATGTTGACATGTTGTTGTAATGGAACAATAACGTCCACGCCAGCCGCGATGATGAACATTGACAATTCACATGACCTATGCTACCTTCAGCCCGGCGCCTCATGATGAACACAAAGGCTCTCCTGTTGCTAAACAGGACTCAACTTGATCCTGTTCACATTGGCAGGGCCTCCTGTTCATCATCATCTACTCATCATGTACCGTCGTGACCTCACTTGGCGGGATGCAAAGCCTTTGTCTTTGTAAGAAGCCACTTTCAAGCGAGAAGCTGCACTATTGAGCCATATCATTCTTGTTGGATATGTAATTGGGTTTATAAAGTGAGAGGCTCTCCTGCAGAAGCCCCCTCACCGGCCTCTCCTGCTGAGCTCATTTTCCAGCCATGGGGATTGTCCATTGATCTGCCCATATTTTGGGAAACACACCCAGCCAGGGCCGCTCCAATTCATCAGGACCATCGTGTATTTGTCTCATTACGAGCATCAAGGAGAAGCACACACTCCCAGCCCAAAGCAAAACCGATTTTATAAAGGTCAAAACACAAAACAGGCGATGAGTCAGTGCCTGCCTGCTGTGGAATGGTGATTTTCAGCCAGCCAGCTCATACTTCTCCATCACACAGACAACTGGCTGCGCTCTAACCAGTTTTGACACTGATCTAAAATTAGTCAGAGGCCACGAGTTTGAAACTTTGAACTCTCCTCTGCGACACGTTGCACGCACATTATTACTCACAGAGAAATGCATGTACATGGAAATGGGTTTTGCGGCAGTTTGAGCGGTCTGCTGCACAGAATGTAGAGATATCCCATGTGACTTTAATTAAGATCCAGCGGCTATTTCCTGTGACAGTTGCTTCAGAAGAACAGGATGTAGGAGTGGAGTGAGGACAGTGAACACACGGCTTCCAGAGCCCCTTCTGCCTTCAGCTTAATGCAACCTCATGAAAGATAAAGCCCAAGGATCTAAAATTCAATAACCATCCAATTACAGCGTGCTTTCTCTGTTGGCCGATGAGAGCTGGCACACGCTCAATAATGTCCCCTGCTTTCTGCTGAGGGGGCTTTCCTGAGGTTTGGGCCATTGACCGAGGAGCACACCAAAGAAGGCTATTGTACAAGATACAATGGAGGCCTTTGCAGATTATGGAGGAGGAGTGGTCGTGTCGGGACCTCACATCAACATTTTGTAGCAGAGGCGCAGACAAAGACGACCCGAGATGCCTACGGATTTTTTGGCATGTGACAGAGGCAAAACACTGCAGGGCGAAAACAAACCCGAGCAAAGACTATTTATGAAGGTAAAAAATTCTCATCAATAAATCACCTTGATGAACTGCTAAATCAAAAAGTGCTTTCATATGAGATTCCGCCTATAGATAAGATTAAAAAAAAAAGAAAAGCTCTCACATGAACTTCAATGCCTTTTCCAAAATAGATATCAGTGCTTTTTATGTGTTGGCAAGGAGAGGAGTCCCATCTGCTCACCATGGCAACAGGAAAACAAATCTGTCAACAACAAATAGGAACAAAAGAGCAATTCTTTTCTTTTGGATGAACATTCTATACTTAAAAATACTCAAAGATAGATAGATAGAGCCAACTGGGTGAGGCACATAGTTGCACTCCCTGAACCACAGTTCTTCTTAAGGTTTCTGCCGTTAAAAGGAGTTTTTCCCCGTGTATTTGCAGCCATGGTGGTGCGTGAGCTCGGTCAGCTCTGTCTGCTGTCGCCACTTTTTGGGTCTAAATCGACAAATTTGCTAAATGAAGAAAACAAAGCCTTCTCATGTTTCCTCTCACATCACCATGAGGTTTTTATTGGGCGGCCTGTTGACACAATCACTGCGAGCGCAGTCGAGTGTTGATCTTAGCGTTTAGCTTAGAGCAACTCGCTGCCAAGTTGTAGGATCATCTCACCTTCATCGTCTCATCCACACGCTCTACACATGTTCTCCTTTTGGTACATTTCTGTGTTTCTTCGATGTTTACATTGTGGGTCCCACCACAGTTGAGTTCGCCAGTTCCTTTCTGTTATTACTCTTTTGTTGTGGTTGGGCTTCTGCCCTGAACCGTCTTCCCCACAGCAAAGATTGTAATTTCGCTGTGCAAAGCCCGAATTATGCTGAATCCCAATTCTAACCCTTAGGCCTTCCTCTGGTGGCCGAGGGCTGCAAACACAGAAAGGCTGAAACAAAGAAACGCTGCAAGACAGAAATGCCGATGTTGTGCCAGACCACTAGGGGCACCAAACTGAGGGATGGACTGGGATGTGGGATGTCCCAGCGAACTAACATTAGCTACTTGTTATAGATCGCTTGTTTTCTTATAATGCAGTCAAAGATTATGTCCAAAACCGCCATGAAAATGTACCTTTTTTTCCCACTTCTTCCAATTCTTAACTAATATAGATATAATACATCCTGCTCATGTGTTTAAAAAGGGGCCGATCCCACAGGATTGGTCCATACCTCAGTTTGGTGGCCCTAGTAGCCTGGCGCACTTCCGTTTTGTTTTGTAAATTTGCAGCGTTTCTCTTTTGCAGCGTTTCTCTTTTGCAGCGTTTCTGTGTTTGCAGCGTGTTTGTATCCCCCTGCCACCGTACCTTCCGCATAGTTGTGCGCGTTCACGTGAGGGGTAGGGGTATTCCAACTCTCCTTTGGATGGAGGGGTAGGGCTGAGGGGCGGGGTCAAACAGCCCTTGAAACAAAGATCTTCCAGGAGCACACGAGCAGCCATGGGGTCAGGATGATAATAGGTCTAGCCATAGGCGTTTACCTCTGACATGCTCATAAACACATCAAAGTTTGACACCTAAATCCACTGATTACCATTGATTAGCCTCATCACAACAAAACGTTTTTTTCAAAACAAACATACCTAAAACTGGTCCAGCAGCACTTGTATGTGACAAATCTTCTTCTTCTTATATTTCTGCGCCTTGTCATACACCAGAACCGTGTCAACTATCGCTTTTGACTGTTTGTGACTTGCCGCTTCTGCTGATGTAGCAGCCGGCTGGCAACGTTTGATGACGTAGGGGAATGTTTTCACCCCTTCCTCTTGCCACTCAGTTTTGAGAGACAAGGGGAAGACCAAAGGGAGGAGGGGGAGACCAAGGGGAAGGAGAGGAAGACCAAGGGAAGGAGGGGGAGACCAAGGGGAGGAGGGGGAGACCAAGGGGAAGGAGAGCAAGACCAAGGGGAGGAGGGGGAGACCAAAGGGAAGGGCTGAAAGAAGAATTGGGATTCAGCCTTACACTCATCGTGAGGAGACGTTGCTCTCGTTGTCTTCATGGGTGTCTCGGTCGCTCCACTTAACACATTTTTGCACTCAAAGTGAGTAGAGCAGGAGAAATTAGTCTCCATTAGTGTAATCACATAATCAGAATTCGTCCACAACATCTCTGTCCATAAAAAGCAGAAAGGATGCTAACAAGCCCAGGAGGAACAGGAACAAGTTCAGGGGAGAGAAATCCCCCTGCAAGAGAAAAAGGCAACAAATAACTTCCAGACGGTGTTTATATTGGCAACGTTTTTGCTCCTTGTTTCTGAGACACAAACGAGCAAATATATAGAAATCTATCGATGTATTTGTTCTGGGGTCAGCATGAGAGGGGAGCAGAGAGTGTTGGGATGGGAAACCCAATATTGCATGTCGTGCTTTGGGGAGGGCGTGTCTGGGGGGTCTGGGTTTTGGACCCGTGCCAACAACAATGTTCTGTAAGGTTCAGAGACACACCACCCACCAAAAGGCTGTAATGCAGTCCATGCCGGCCCGGCCCGGCCCGGCCTGCCATCCCTCCAGCGCCGCCCCCAGCAGCAGATACCAGCTCCAACCGGGCCAGATATAAACACCACTTTGCAGCTGTCGGAGGGCGAAGGAGTGTTGAAGTGTCGCCTCATCGGAAACAGATTGATTTGTTGTAAATGTCAAACATTACTCCACAGCTGTTGGAGAGCGGAGCTGGGGGGGTCGGTCCAAACGATCAAAACACGACAATCAGAGCCACACTTATTGTGGAAACCCTGACTTCATCTCACAGAACCAAACCAATGGAGTGTTAAACCGCTCCACCAAAACAAAACAACACTGCGGCCGCAGCTTGGGTTCTGTGGAGTCACGGAAACGTCTGAACAACATTGGAACGTCTTCATGGAGAGAGCGAGGACCCCCCCCCCCACCCACACGGGACGTTTTCATCTTCTGCTACTTATGGTGTCAGGAGTAAAACAAACACTGACATTAAAAGACACTTTTCCAGAATAAGCAGGGGCTTGTGTCACCACCCATTGCAGTTGGAGCACTCCAGACTGGTCTCAAGACCACTTTTTGAAGATCTTTGTCTCGGACTCAAAGGCATTTTCACTTGTCTCGATCTGAGACTCACCACCACTGCCAGGCTTTTAGACCACAACAACCAATCACTTCCAATCACTGGTATCTGGGAATGAGGGTCTCTCTCTGAGGGGCCGTAGCTCCTGACCTGAGAAGGCTGGAGGACTGGAAGCAGCATCTTCTATTATTGCATTTATCCCTTTTAAATAAGAATGAATATTACAATTTCTATCTTATTATGTTTTTGACACATTTATTAAATTCTATACTTCTTTATAATGTTCTGTGTCAAATGTGCTTTACTTTACACTTTGAATAGTCTTATTAATGTAACTAAGCATCTTATAATACCTTATAAATGCTAAGAAATGTTAATTGATGCTTATCAAGCATTAATTACAGTATCTTAATTACAGTAACTTGATATGATATTATCGCAGTACCTTAGTATAAAGTGCTACCCAAAATGCAGTTGTATTGGTGTTTTAAAGTCTTTGTACTACTTGAGTAGATGCGTTCCCTCCGATTTTGCGTATTTATCTGTTGCTTCGCTGTCCCGTGGCGAAGACTTTGATCAAAGCCTTTGTTGATGGCTCCATGCAATCCCAGACATACTTGACATTCAGCACAAAGCCAGCTTCTCCCCTGGCTTTGAGGAATGCTGGCCGGGTGACAGCACCCTGAATCTGTCTTAATAAAGAATGCGGCCATTGTAGCGACACTCAGATCTTCCTCTTCTGCGAGTGGCACTGCGGCGAGCGCCACAGACAGCTGCTGTCTGGAGGCTAAAGGCTGCGACACACATTTCTCCTGCAGGAATCCGCTCACACAGGACGCATTCATCGCACCAAAGTGCAGCAGACCGCTGTATGTGTGAGACCCCGGCAGCTTCTCAAGACTCACTGCAAGCAAAGCACAAGAGTGGCGGAATTAGACAGGTTTCCCTGGTTGAGGAGGATTTGCGTTTGGATAAACACCTTCCACAGCAGCGACCCACCAGGTGTCGTGTGCTGAGCTCCACCTGCTGTGTTATCGCACATCTGCACTCTTGATCCATCTCCACGTCTGCACATTTTTACATGACAATGAAGCTGCTATCGTGTTTGCCATCAGAGAGACAACCAGCATGGGCGTCCGTCGGGATCTCCTCCCAGTCCCAGACGGAGAAAAAAAAAGGAAGTTAAACCAAAGTGTATCATCAGTTTAAAACATCATAGCTGGATAGTGTGGTCTTTTTATTAGATTTTTATAGAGTGCGGGTCAGAAGGGGCAGAGACGCTGTGGACATGACGCAGAGACGTCCAAGTGCTTTCATCATGTTGTGTGTGAAGGTCCTTGAAGAATCAAACCTTCAGTCACGTTGGAAGAGGAAAAAAATCTCACTGACTACGTTTAAATGCAGTCAATATTGGGGTTAGGGTACATATTCCGGTTACTGAAAAATTGGGAATAACCCTTTCCATGCGTGAGCAAACAGGGTTGTTGCTGTATACGTTGTAAATCAAATGGGAGATCCCGATCAAAGCAGCCACGCACAGAGAATGTCTGGACTTTGCGCTCACGCTACTTTCTAGCGTCTCCAAATGCCAGGATGTTTGTGTCTTTCATCACACTGATGAAGTGATTGGTTTCCTCCTCACTCCAAAAGTGTGGCGTGGTGTTGCTCTCGCCTTTGGCCATGTTTACAAGGAGTTCCTGGACTCCAAAGACCAAGATTCCTTTCTGATAGAATGATCAGATATTCACCTCAGAAAAGGAGTAACCCAGGGGGAATATTCAGTTTTTTTAAAATTGCTGTGTATGAGCATATTCCGGTTATTTAAACGTGTTATTGGTGTTTACATGGCCCCGCACAACCGGGTTATTGCCAATATTCCATTTAGAAAAGGCTAATTGACTGCATGTAAACGTTGCTAGTGACCAAAGTAACGGAGTGTGTTCACACCCAGATCTCGTACCTGGAGGTGGAGGTGGAAACACTCACGGAGCAGCTTCACAGTCCTGCCGTGTGTGAGGAGGATCAGAACGGGAGTGTCACCGTGGACGACCTGGACCACATCCAGAAGGTCAACAGAGACCTGGAGCAGGAGCTCAGCGACAAGAACAGGGTGAGCCGTCTCTCTATGGCCGCCTTTTCATTTTTGTGTGGACTGTGGAAAAAATGGGGAAAAGAACCTTCAAACAGAGTTTGTTTTATCAAAAAGAAGCTGCTAAGACTGACCCACATTTGTCGAGTTTCTGCTCACAGACTCGACAGCCAACGCGAAGCTCTGAGGTCAGCTGCTGCTCGCACAGTGTTACGCTGCCGTCAGAGGGGGGAATCCCACAACGATCCCCCCTGGCTGCTTTACACGCACACACACACACACACACACACACACACACACACACCACTGGATGTCCTCAGCTTTGACAAGTTAAATGCGTCTTAATGCCCAGATAGACTTGTGTTACTGCGTGAGTGAGTGAGTGAGTGAGGGAGTGAGTGAGTGAGAGCCAGTGAGTGTGTGTGTTTGTGTGTGTGTGTGTGTGTGTGTGTGTGTGTGTGTGTGTGTGTGTGCGCAAGTGTGTGTATTATGTGTGAGTGAGTGAGTGAGTGAGAGAGAGAGCCAGTGAGTGTGTGTGTGTTTGTGTGTTTGTGTGTGTGAGAGAGAGTGAGTGAGTGAGTGTGTGTGTGTGTGTGTGTGTGTGTGAGAGAGAGAGAGAGAGAGTGAGTGAGTGAGCGAGTGTATGTGTTTGTGAGAGTGAGTGCATGTGAGCAAATGTGTGTGTATGAGAGAGTGAGTGAGTAAGTGAGTGAGTGTATGTGTCTGTGAGAGGGAGTGTGTGTGTGTGTGTGTGTGTTGGTGTGACGGCAGCGTGCAGTGATGCGTGACTGCATCACCTTTCAAAATGGAATATTATTTACTTTTCATCAATGTCTGCTCTCAAGATGTGGCTTATTAAATTAGCGAGGAATGCGAGTGACATATGGAGGATTATGAAAAACACAGAGGAGTTTGCTGTTTTTGCAAGAGGTCACAAACGCTGACCTGGAGGGGGGGGGGGGGGCAC
>CAESWR010000100.1:268655-280895 GCA_903171835.1 Mullus surmuletus | reverse complement strand
ACACGCTACGTGTTTTTGTCAATGGCTAATTTCCTTTGAGGCTCATGTTGAAAATCCACCTGAACCGAAGGAGGAGATGAGCGGCCCACCCAGAGGACGCGGCCCACCCCCCACAGTCACAGGATAGAAGGCAGCTCAGGTCTCAGTCTTTTGGTAAGCAGTTGTGAATGCATCAGCAAATCATCAGCTCACAAGTATCATCTCTGACCAGAGCGCCATGGCAACTATCCCAGACCGCCGCGCACCCTCAAGTCCATCCAGTGTGTTCCCAGGTTACCAACCTTGTAGAATTTGCGCAGATTCTCCTTCTGTGTCTGGTTGATTACAGTCAGGACTCTGGCGATGGATTTGCGGACCACACGGCTGAAAGGCAAAGTTGGGAATCTTTTAATACACTAACAGCCATCAACAGGTTCCTCTTCTTAGATCTACAGCTCGACACACACAGGAACCTTGGAAGGTAATTTAGAGTCCTTTCAACCTCACTGCCACTTTGAGCAATAACAGTTTCCACAGTGACACCTTTACGTGACAGGTTGTTCACCATTTTTTAACAGACTCACACTTTCACAATGTTTTTTGGACCCAAACTCTTGGAAGCTTCTTCAGAAAAATGTAAGACCTCAAAGCATTAGTAAGACTAATACTTTAATACTAGGGCCGGAATCTCCCAAAAATGGATTGACCAACTTTAGCACTTTAAGACCCCGCGGACCCTGATGTTCATTTGAGATTTTCGAACGAAGAAATAATTATTTTCCATCGTTACATCTTCGGGTCGAAGCAGATCGATCCGAACTACACTTCAGAATCTTCATCTGTGTTCAGCCAAAAGGTTCTGTTGGATTTCTCTACACTTCGGTGTGAGTGCGCTGCCTGTGTCGGTCCGGAGGCACCGAGCCCCCTCCCGCCCGGACAGACTCTCCTCACACCGCGGTGCTCTCGGTACGTACATCTTGGAGAGCTTGGACGCCGCTCCCCCGGTGACCTTGGCCACGCGGAGCTGCGACAGCTCGTTCTTCAGGTCGTCCAGCTGCTTCAGCAGCTCCTCCTTCTTCTTGCCCCGCAGATCTCGAGCCTTGATCTTGGCCTGAGGAGCGGAGAAGGTGGCGTTAGGGACGGACTCGCATCCACCGTGTCACGGCCACAGCACGGCTCGACGAGGGGCTTACACACACACACACACACACACACACACACACACTCTCTCTCTCTCTCTCCGCTAACGTTCGTCCACCTGGTGTCTCGCGGGCTCCCGCCGACACCCCGCGGTGCCGATTGGACCGGCTCACCGAGAATAAGGCCAGTGTCGCTGCTCACTCGCGGGACTAGTTAACGGTGTTCCTCCGCGGCGCTGCTAGCCCGCATGCTAGCGGTCCGTTAGCATGCGGGCTAGCAGCGCGGAGGAGCGGCGGAGCTCCGTCTAAATAGCGTGATTTTGTCGAATCCCGCTTTAATCCAGTGAACAGTTCGCGGGGAGCAGCGTCGGGGGGCTTCGGGGCCGCGGGGGGTCGCGTCCGCCGTGGTTCCACCGCGAGAAAGGCGACAAAAACGACAATAAGTCGGAGCGGAGTCAGACGCTCACCATGTTCCTCTCGCTGCCCCGACGGAAAGGCCGGACGTACCGCGTGCGCGCCGAGAAGAGGCTTCCGGAGAATCTCTTCTTCGTGTGTTTCACGTGTCGCGTCGACACTACGCAAACAGCGCCACGCGTGGCCAAAAGGCGTAACAGCAACCACAAACTGCAAGCGAAGAGGAGAATAGAATAGGACAGCACAGGATAGAATAAAATAGAATAGAATAGAATAGGATAAAATAAAAATAGAATAGGATCGAATAGAATAGAATAGGATAGAATAGAATAGAATAGAATAGGATAGGATCGAATAAAATAGATGTTTGTCAAAAGTATTGACATTCACTCCTCAGGTAGAAGTATAAATACTAGAGTTTAAAAAGATTCTGTAGAAGTTGAAGAATCAACGTAACCTTTTCACTCAAGTAAAAGTGTAAAAGTACTGGTTTCAAAACTTAAAGTATAAAGGTAATGTAAGGGTCGGGGGGGCATTAAGGACAGAAGTTTAGAGTGCACTAACCCCAACCCCCAAAGAAGGCCATCATGACTGTAATGTTATATCAACCCTTAAGAGTTCCTGGGGACGATTTTTGTCCAGATGTTTTGTAATCACTTAGATCAGAGGTCGGAACCTTTTTGTCTGACAGAGCCATGAAAACCACACCTTTTAAAATACATTTCTGTGAGAGCCATGTCATATTTTTTAATGCTGAATACAACTACATGCATGTATTTTTTTTAAGTAAGACCAACAATTTTAGAGTATAATAAGTCTCTAAATGTATTCTTTATATTATAAAGAATACATTTAGAGATCATGCTGAAATGTCCGATATTCTTCATCTTTTTTTCTTTTCTCCATCTTCTTCATCAAAAGGCTTTGCTCTGCATGAAACAGCAGCTGACTTTTGTGATGGAATGGAGGGAAGTTTAGTTCTCGACCTCACGACTCCTGTAGGCGACTGCATTATCCAATAAAAAGGTTTTGGTGTCGGACCCTCCTGGACCCCAAAGGTAAACTGGGTTTGGCTACAGAACCTCCAACCCTGAACAGCAGCGGTAAAAAATGGATGGATGGATTCAAATGCGTGACAATAATTCATATTTTGCATGTTATTTTTAACACTGTGATTTCTGTAATGTTTGACTTTAAATTTCAGCGTAATTATTCATTACTTATCATGTTAAGAAATGTCAGCTAAGACTTATCTGCGAGCCGGATGCAGCCACCAAAAGAGCCACATCTGGCTCGCGAGGCCATAGGTTCCCGACCCCCGATTCAGAGGGTCAAAATCCCTAAAAATATATTCGATACTTGATATGAATCTTTCAGGCTGAAGCTGATTAACTAATTTATTTTTGGGTTTATAGAGAATGTGAAGATGACGTCACAACACGCCATCTTTGGAGGAACCCAAATGTAAACAGACCACATGCACATAACACAAGCATGAAGGCAGAATCACTATGGAGAAGGGAAGGGAGAAGGAAGGAGGAGCGTACCTTCACAAACTCAAGGTAGACGCAGGACAGAGGTACACAGAGAAGCTGCAAACGATTAATAATGTCGATCCTTATGATTTGAATTTGAAGGATTGTATAAAAAGCCCTGCTGCACTTGTCGTATACGGACATCGTCAACTACCTCGGAGGTTGTTTGTGAACATGTGAGTGGAGCAATTTGGACAAAAGAGGTTTGACAAGATATAATCAGTGAGAAGAGACAAGACTTACAATTGGATTTCAAAGACTACAAACTACTTTTTGCTCTAAACTGGGGGGGGGGGGCAGTCAAAAACAGCATACACTACCAGAGGGGGAGTGGTTATTTCCCTTATTGACGTCACAAAGGGGAAAATCTCAGACTTGCCTGTTTCAGCACACATTCACCAAAAAGTGGAGCAAGCAAGTGTGGGAGGGAACAGAATTTTTCCACTTCTGGTGCCTCAAACACAGGCTATGGGGACACATATGACTGTTAGGGAACCTTTATGAAGTGAATTTTGCATAATATGGGACCTTTAAAATGTATGAATTAGTGCCAAATGTATACAATAATACGAGGTGTTTAAAATGTTTTAAAATAAAAAATTAAAACGTCATTGCAATCAGCACATGAAAAAAAGGGAAAATATTCCTCTGTGGAAAGGGAGTTCATGTACAGCGCAGAATTTGTAAATACATAGCATTTGCCATATTTTTCCAAATCTTTTTTATTTCTTATATTTCTGCAATTCCCATGTCCATTTTCTATCTATTTATTGCTCTTCTTCTGTATGCATATGCTGCTGGGACACTGCAGTTTCCCCATTGTGGGCGAATAAAGACTTTTCTTTTCCATTGTATTCTATGGAACTAGAGACTTACACTTCACACGCTAAAGGTCAAAAACTGGGAAAATATAATTTCCCATCATATATGCAGAATTTGGAGGCACGAGCTTGATCATTTCAGATTTATTAATAAACGTGGGAAAGAAATCAAACTGTTGCAGGAGCAGGTGTTAGATCAGAAAAAGCAAAATACAGAAAAGCTGTAGTGATTGTACAGTTGAGTTTTACACATCAAATTCAATGGTGTTAAAAAGTGCATGAATGGATTCGTTGATTCTCATGGAGACAGTACATGGCCCAGTCTGGGTGATTACATTAGTCAGTTGCTCGTCGATAGTAACACGCGAGCGCGAGCGAGGTGCGTCCAAATGATGTAGGACAGAAATGACACCTATGGTTTTGGTGACAGATTATCATCCGCATACAGCACCATAATTTGTTTCAGTCTCACACTGTATGCATATTCTGGAATGGCTACAAATGCTCCTGACCCATGAAGAACATCATGAAAGAGGACTATCTGAGCAGATCTGGGGATTGAATATTGCACCTAACAGCATGCGTGGGGACTCCCTGGGATTCCACTGACCGTAAAAACCTCATGTGACTAAAATCAGGAAGGGAAGTGGAAGTGGGAATCAGTGACAAGTAAAAACAGACACATGGTCTATGATGACGATGATGATGATGATAAATACTGCAACTGGTCACATCAATCCATATACATCCACTGATTTATAAATTTCTCAATGCATACAGTATGTACATATTTTATAATATAAATAGACACATGGAATGTACTTTCATTTACATGAGCAAAGGCAGGTAAAGGTAGAGCATGTATCCAAACATCATTTAGAGAGCATTCACTTATTTTGTCACATTGTTAATATAACCAAAGTGTTCAACTAGACTCCGAATCATTATTGTTAAACAAGTATAACAGTCAGCGTGGTGAGACCGGTGTATCTCTGGCAGCCACGTGTGTGCGTGTGTGCGTGTGTGTGTGTGTGTCCGTGTCCGATCACCTTTAATGTGGATCCATGGTACAGAGATGCAGGTGAGCAGGTTCGGCTCACAGTAAAAACGGTTTGATTTAATGCTCATTTTTCACAAGACTTTAATCCCATAGAAAATCTGTTGTTCTGACAAGAGCCTGAAGGAGTTTAGATTTTACAAGTGTTAAGAACGATTTGGTGTAACCATTATATTTTTGTGATGGGTTTATGGTAAAAACAAATCCAAAACATCAACATTGGCATTGGCTAAGAAATCATTATCCATCAAGCTCTTGTTCGAGTATGGAAACAATTCCATTTCAATGTGCGTTATGGATATAGATTTGAAACCAGTAAAACAATTAATTTGAACAGCAATATATGAATTGACACGTGTCAGAGTTGTGTGTGGAGATAATTTGGAGCTTTAGGGATTGTTGAGGGAAATTTGTCATTTTGGATTAAGAATCTTTATATTCCGAGTGAATCCGGACCTTGAAAAGATTAACTCATTTCAACTGGATCCAATGAAAGGCTTGATGATATTCTTGTGACAACTTATATTCAGAAAATATGCCCCGACAAAAAGGGGCCCCAACTACTGTAGGTCCTCACATCGAGATCACCCCAAAGTGATCCATGGATCCATTTGGAAGGAAGTGTTGAACAGAATCTCTCGGATAGCGCTGCCAGGTTGGCTGCCGTGTCCTGTGCAGGCCTTTAAAATAATTTAAAACTGGAAAATAATCAAGTGACTGGCAGTAGTCGTTTCCAGTCACGACAATCATCGAGGTATTATATCATGCTTCGTGTTTCAACCAAAACAGGCCAGAGTAATTTGTTTGGACAGAACTGGGAACATCCTCAATACCAGTCAAGTCGTTTTGTTGTTTTCTTATCTGCCCAGTTGCTTTAAGCTCATCACACTGACTGGAAAACAAACACTTGTGCCGCATGTCAGCCAAGTCAAAAGCGATAATTTGACCTCCAGTGTGAATGATGCTTCCGGCCTGGTTACTATCAATAACTCATCGTGTCATTTCAATATCTGATCACAGAACCAGCCTCTCTCCACGATATCATGCAGCCGCTCCCTCCAGACAAAGTAAAACCAGCAGTGTCCCAGTTCACAACCAGAGGAACTGTGGCAGGTCTTCAAAGTTTAAAGCTAGCCTCCCCTGGGGCTGAGTGATGGGAGCCCGACAGGGGGAACTGGTTTCCCTCCTGACGCTGGTCATTTCCTTCCTCTCCACCACTTCAGCTGTCTCTGCTGCCCATCAGCTCCATTGGGTCGTCGCGCCTGAGATCGAAGGCCGGATGATTCCCTTCGGAGAAGGCTTGGAGCCAAACCAGGACATCTACGACAAAAAACATGAATAAACCCAACATGTCGTTTGGTTCCATCTCTTCTTGTACACTTCAATGCATGAAATAAAAGATTTGTTAGCAAACAAAATTCACAGTTTCCACACTTTGGCCTTTATTAGCTCCACCTTTCCTCAGGTAGCATTCGGCAGGATTGTGGAACTTCATGTCGCTTGTTGTAAAATGTGAATCCCAGACAGTGTTTCCATAATTGTAGGTATGTTGACGTCTGTGTGTGTGCAGCTGATGGATCGATCCATGACGAGGTGGTGATCATGCTACTGCTGCTCTGCATGTGTGATCATAACAACTTCACAATAAACGCTAAATATCTTAACCACCATTCTGGGTTTACTTTGAAAGGTCCAGGAAATGATGTAATGGTGTGAGAGTTTCCCCAGATAATCTCTTTATTGCAGAATGAAAGAAGGGACAAGGATGATAAGAGAATGAAGGGTCCCATTTACACCTTCCATAGTGAGATCACATCTTTGCACGGGACACAGAATAAATAAACAAGATGAAACAAATAAAAGAAGAGAAAATAGTAGCCCTCTGAGAAGCGGCGTTATTGTCTAGTCTTTTTTTGGTGTTGGACGCATTTACGCCCACGCAGTTGTGGTATGTGGATACAGGAGGCATTAGCGTTTCCACCCGTTTAATGTGCTCACAACGCGTCTCTGACCTCCACCATCGGATCACAATTTGTGCTCAATGTGTCCTGTGTGTTTACACCTGTTGTTTCACGTGTTCACACACTGTCCCATTGCAAACTCATCGCCCAAAACACACGTTAATGCCAGGTGGAAAAAGGGCCTAAGTGAAGCCCGCTGGTTCTCCATTGATGCAGCAGTGGTGCGAACTCTCATATATTTTGCAAAATGTAGTGGATTTAGATTCACTGAGGAGTGAGCAGTAGATCTTTCACCAGTAGTGTCCAAGTGGCCCAGTTGTTTAAACACGCACACTAAACTGCCCTCTTGGGTGGTGAAAGAGATAAAAACTTGATAAAGACACACTAAAATGCTCTCTTGGGAGACAAGAATGTGCGCTGAAGTGCCCCCTGGTTGGCAAAGCACACTACACTGTCCTCTCGGATGGCAAAAATGCTGTGCCAAAGTGCCCTCTTCAGTGGCGGGAATGTGCTGTAGGCGGGACCGCTTCTAGCCAGGCACATACAAGGGGGCATTCAGAAATGTGAAGGGGGCATCACACATCATGCTCCAGCACTTTTTTCTGTGCATCTTCAGTGATTGGGGATAACACTTTGTAGCCAAATTTATCTTAGTGACAACAGCAAAAAACAAATACAAAGTAATGTTAAAGATAACATCTATATTTGTCGTCTGTGAAGGGGGGCTACAGCAGCTGATCAGGCAGCCGGCGGCTGATGCGCTCCATAGTTGATGAAAGTGACGCAGCAGAGCTTGAATGTTCACACTTTGCTGCTGCGTCAGCTGTGAGGTTCGTACAGGTTCCGACACCGGTGTCCGATCACCGGTTCATCTCTGCTCCGTGTTGGCAGAAAGCGGTGCTGGAAGCTTCTAAAATTTTGATTTGAGGGGGCATTGCCCCCTCTTGCCTCTGCGTAGAGCCGGCCTCGACTGGAGGTGCCCTTCTTTCTTTTCGCCCCTTCAAAAAGTCTATGCACGCCACTGTCTCTCACAATGACATCATATGTTCCCGGGATGTTAATCATCATTTAAGCCTCAAATGGTGCAGACGACAAAAAAAAGAGACTGACCTTGTACTCCAGAGTTTGCTTCAACATGTCCTCTTCCTCGCGAGTGAAGTTTAACAGCACAGATACGGCTCGTATCAGCTGATAGGCCTGAGAAAGAGAGACACACAAACCCAGCGTGAGACTTTGAGGCTCATCAAAAGCCTCCGTTTGCTGCTTTGGGACTGAAATGAGAAGTTTGACAAAGAAGATGCTGTTTCCCGACCTCGGCCTCTCTGGAGGACATGAACTTGAGGACGACGTGTTTGAGATACTCAAAGTTGATCTCTCTGGAGTCGTTGAGGTCTGAGGTGTTGGTCACCGTGGTGTTGGAGGTCACGGGGCTCAGATTGGACGCAGGCGGCGGCTCGAGACAAACCCTCTCTAGCTTGTCTGCTCGGCTTTCGGGTAACTTCTCCTTTGCTTCAGCTTCTGGCTCAGACTTTAGCTTCTACAGCACATTGCAAGAAATGTGGATATAATACTTAATAGGTTTGTCCTCTTAGTGGACAAAGCAGTCCGTAGCATCTGTGTGGATGGACACTGATGGACACACTGTCTTACCAGTTCCCTCTGTATTGTCCTCTTCAGCTCTGCCAGTCTCTGCTGTAGCTGCTTGATGGTCTGCAAGACAACAACCAGCCTCGTGTTTGACATGCTCATGTTCTCTCGTCCGCCTACATCAGAGGTTACACTATACTTTTTCGTTGTCTGTCATTTGACTGACAGGGTCATGAAAATCTTGTCATAATCTATTTACCCATCACTTTAACTTACAAAATGATAATAATGACATATCCCTCCCGACCTCCTTGCTGCCACTTGCTCGCTCTGTAGCTTTCGAGGCGTGATTACTTGTTTGACCATCACCTTCCATTGCATCAGTCTTTTATCACCATCATCATTATCGGGCTTTTTAAAGAAACTTCGGGCACTCAGTTGCCGTGACATTTTTCCGAGTGGAGCCAATATAAGCTATTGTCTCACTCAGAGAGACAATAGCTAACTAATGTGCTCACTCGCCACCAGGTGGTCAGGGGTGTAAATTGCAATCTTTCAAAATGACAAATGGCCTTCAGATTTTTCAGTCACAAAAAAAAAAACGGTCAATGGAGGAAAATATTCGGTTAACGCGACCTCTGGCCTGCATGTAACTTCAGTCCCACTGTTCTTCTTCCACACAAAAATGAAAAGGCGGCCATAGAGAGACGGCTCACCCTGTTCTTGTCGCTGAGCTCCTGCTCCAGGTCTCTGTTGACCTTCTGGATGTGGTCCAGGTCGTCCACGGTGACACTCCCATTCTGATCCTCCTCACACACGGCAGGACTGTGAAGCTGCTCCGTGAGTGTTTCCACCTCCACCTCCAGGTACGAGATCTGGGTGTGAACACACTCTGTTACTTTGGTCACTGGCTACGTTTACATGCAGTCAATAAGCCTTTTCTAAATGGAATATTGGCAATAACCCGGTTGTGCGGGGCCATGTAAACACCAATAACACGTTTAAATAACTGGAATATGCTCATACACAGCAATTTTTTAAAAACTGAATATTCCCCCTGGGTTACTCCTTTTCTGAGGTGAATATCTGATCATGTATACACCCATCAGGTTCTCCCCATTGAAAGGAACATGGATTTCTATTCTGCCCATGTTCTGTTGGCAAGGAATCTTTGGAGACAGGGACTTGGCAGGTCGCCAGAACAGGTGACTTTTTTCTTTTCAATCATTTTCTGTGCATCGACGTGGGATTACTGTTTGTGTGTATCTCCACATTTCCAACCTTATCATAGGGGGTCCTGCAGTTGTTACTTTGCTCCTGATAAAACACTGGCTATGTTTACATGCGTTCAATAAGCCTTTTCTAAGCTGGAATATCAGCAATAACCCGTCTGTGGGTAGCCATGTAAACACCAATAACCCATTTGAATGTTTTTTAAAAACCTGAATACTATCCAGGGGTTCCTTTTCTAAGCTGAATATTTGATGATGTATACGCCTAACGGGATCTCCCCTTCATAGGGAACATGAATTTGTGTTCTGCAGATGTTCTATTGGTAAGGAATCTTGGTCTTTGGAGTCCAGCACAGCTCCGGCTCCATTTGCCATTTCTTCATGTTCTTGCCTTCCATTAATGAAGAACATGACGAGGAATAGTGTCAAGTACTGGTGGTGGGTCAGTACCAGCACCAAAGCGCAAAAGAAGGTGACTGCTCACTGGGCTGTTCATTATTCGCTGTGCTGTTGTTGTTGTTGTTGTTGTTTTGGATACAGGAAGAAGAAGCGGAAATGACGCACATTCTGCCATGGCGTTCTCCATGCGTCGCTGGTTTGATTGTGATTTCCCAATTAATCACAATTACCATACCTTCCAAACGGGAAAAACCCTGTTTGCTTACACATGTAAACGGGTTATTCCCGATGTTTCAGTGACCAGAATATGGACTTTAACCGCAGCACTGACTGCATGCAAACGTAGTCACTGCTTGTGCTGGCCTGAAATCAACATTCATCAACTATTGTAGCTGATCAACAACGCTGATCGATGAATGATAATTTCATGGTTGTAAATAAATATTTTGCTCTTATGACAACAGTGTGTTTACAAGCTTCACACAGCAATGACTTTGCCAATTAAAGGAATGCACTTTGCATAACTTGTCATTGCATTTTATAATCTCAACAACCTTTCTTACTGCATCTGAATGTTTAACAACAAATCCTATGAATAAAATTTCTAAGGAAGCCATTTCTAACAGGGTTGCATTGTAGTTGCATTGTAGTGGCAGTGTCAATCAACCTTGTCGGTTTGTTGGGCAAAGATTCCACTACATGTTTTTTTACAACGTGCATTCCAACTCTTTTTTTCAAACGCTTTTCTTATTTCTGGGCAGAACTCTCATTTATGTGCCATGATTTTCCTTCCATCTTTGAGATCTTTGGGTCATATTTGACAACACCTTGGTTTAAAAGTCATGTACTGTATGTGTGTGCTGGTGTGCGCGTATGTGAATGTGTGTGGTAGTATTCAGAGCGTCATGTCTGACCCGGGCCTGGCAGCTGTCTAGCTGCTGAGTCTGGCTGAGCAGCTCCTCCCTCAGGCCAGTCAGCTGCGAGTTTTTGTCCAGCTCCGTCTGCTCCAGCTGGGCTCGCCGGCACTCCGCCTCCTCCTGCAGCTGGACCAGTGACGCCTGCCGGCTCTCCACCTCTGAAACACACCAACATTTACACATTTCAATCGCTTCGCATGCCGCAGCTGAGGAGGAAATTAAATTACAGAGCTGAGTTTGGATTCTAAATAATCTAATCTACTCCTGCGGTCAATTGTAACATGGTGGAGATGATCTGCCTCTTAATGAGTGTGTGTGTGTGTGTGTGTGTACCATTCTGCAGGGTTTTGATGTCTTCCTGTCTCAATGCCAGCTTCTCTCTGACGGCAGACACATCCTGCTGGGAGGTTTGCAGTGAGGCAGTGAGCTCTCCAACCTGCAGGAGATAGATAGGAGATAGAACAGCCACACTGTCACCTTTGCTGTAATACAAGTCAGAGCCTGTAGGGGGCACATTAGACTGTAGATCTGGATCGTAAGTCTGTCAAGCACCAACTCTACAAAGACTGGTGTTCTTTTTTGTTGTTTTGAGGCGTTTGAGGCATCTGTGAAGAGGAGTGGAGAAGGTGCTGAGGTGTGTGCTGTCACAAACCTGTGTCTGCAGCTCCTCTTTCTGCCGCCGGGAGTCTTCCAAAGCTTTGGCTATTTCAGTGCTCACCGTCTGCCGGCTGTTCAGCTCCTCCTGGGCGACAAAGATGCCGTTTCACAAGCATCCTCTATCTCACATATCGTCTGTTTTCAAACACAATTTTCCACAGACAATTAGAATGTAGCACTTGTTCTGACCCTGCACTGCTGCAGCTCTTCTGTCTGCCGTTTCAAAGCGGTGTGCGTCTTATCCTTCTGCTTCTCCAGCTCAACCTGCCGCAACAATGGGGAAGGAAGAATATGAGTCAATATTGCAACCTCAAGAGCTCAGACACAAACCATGTCGCTGGTAGAAGAAGAACATACCAGCCTTTCCTGCATGGAGCACCTCTCTGTCTGCAGGGAGGTGATGCTTTCCTCTAGCCGGCCGGCCTTCTCCTGACTTTGATGCTGTAGCAAAGACAGCTGCTGGTCCAGGAAGGCCTTCTCAGCCGTCCACTCTCCCTGCTGAAGCAGCCAGGGCACACATGCCCACACATTACTCATCTGCT
>CAESWR010000100.1:248743-268526 GCA_903171835.1 Mullus surmuletus | reverse complement strand
AACATCTGTGTGTGTGTGTCTGTGTGTGTGTGTGTGTGTATGTGTGTGTGTACATGCAATGTTCTCTGCTAATGTCAAAACAGGAATAGGTTCGTGCTGAAGAGGAAGAGAAAGTATTTTAACATTTTACAGCTTCTTCTGCAGGTGAACTTCCTGTGAATGCAACTCAACAGTCTCACATGCAGACAGACGGTGCGTGTCTACACCACACTGTTAAATACTGTTGACATTTTGCTAGAACTGATAGAACTTTCCACAACAGGAAGTAAATGTGTGGGTGTGCAGTGACGGTGGCTGCCGTTTATCTCTGTGAGACAAAGAGCTCCGTGCTGGACAAACTGCTATTATCACAACACAACATAATCTGCACAGAATAAAGCAAAGATTAAAAGCAGTCACTTTCTCCTTTCTCCTCATCTAGCCTGCTGTTAAAGCAACGATATGCAACGTCTCAGCAACCGTTGCATCTGCTGCCAAAGAAAAACAATTGCAAGACGCTGGTGCACAGCAACTTTGCTGATATCTGAGCGTGAGCGCCTAATGTGCTAGTGAAGTCGGTGGAAGTCACAAATGGGTGTGTTTGAACCATTTGATTATTTACAGTAAAATAGTTACATGCGTGTGCACAAGCGTGTCTGAGAGGAACCCACCAGTTTCTCCATCTGCTGCTGCCTCTCCCTGATCTCCCGCTCTGCACTCTTCAGTCTCTCACTGCTCTCTGCGACCTGCTGCTCCAGGGCGGCGATCTGAACAAGAGAGAGAGCGACCACGGATCGTGAGTGTTGACAGATCTTTTGAATTTCCCTCTGGGATCAATAAAGTATCTATCCATCCATCCATCTATCTATCTATCTATCTATCTATCTATCTATCTATCTATCTATCTATCTATCTATCTATCTATCTATCTATCTATCTATCTATCTATCAATCAGATGTCCAACAGTCAGCTGACTTTCTTAGCTGGATGCATCCTCAGTGCCATAAGCATGTCTTCAATCAGATTTAGGCTTGTTTCAAGTTCTCTCGGAGATCATTTTGCTTCAACTACAACAGCTCAATGTTTCAAGAGTTCTTCCTGCAGTGACAAAGGCCACAAACACTCAACATAAATGCGATGTCACATGATGCAAAGGCAGTTTTAAACAGTAATCCCTGCAGCTGTGATGTGCTTGCTCACTTGTACGTCTGTTCTCTCTCTGTAGGCCTTGGAGGAGTCGTCTTTGTGTCGGAGCAGTGTCTGCAGCTCAGTGATGCTGCAGCTCATTCTGGATACCTGCGAAGGACAAAGACCATGAACAGATTTCAAACGCCAGAGGTCATGCTAGGAAGGAGAAAACAAACTGAGCTATGTTTCTGTAAAACACTCCAAACGCGAAACGGCTCACATTTAAATCTAGATTCTCATGAGTCCACAAATACCCTCCCTGTGAACCGCTATCTGTTGAGTTACCCGGGTTTCCACAGGATCCGATTTTACTCCGATCTGGCAGCACTGCGTGTCAGCCCCGTGCTGTGCTGTCCGTCATCACCCAGCGCCTCCGTCCGTCCGTACTCCAGCAGCCGGAGTGAACGGGACTCATGCCGTCTCGCAGCAATTAAATAGCTAACGTGAGGTCGCGGACCAAAATGTGGCGTAGTTCGCATACCAAACCCAAAGAGAGGTGATGCGAAAACACTCCTTGATCATAGGCGCCGTGCTGTGTGTGTGTGTGTGTGTGTGTATGTATGTGTGTGCTTGCGTGTGTACAGGTGCTGCGCGATCGACACACAGAGACGCCCTTCGCAGTGTAAACAAGTTAACTATTGTTTTGTTGTTGTCCTGGCCGATGGTTTTACACAATCACACAACCCGAAAACACAAAGATTTTTTGTTTATTTTGACAAGTAAGCTGTTATATTTTGTAGCTGCTTGTAGATTTAGCTGTTTCTGCTCCGGAGCGCCGGAGCTGAGGCTGAGTAGGGACGGAACGTGATCTGGAGTCAGTGGAAACACACACATTGATTATGATGGGCCCATATTTGCTCCGCTGCCGTTCCGTACAGATGGAGACGGTGGAAATTGGGGGTGAGACTTTTGCCTTATTGCTGCAATTTAGGGGTATAAAAAGTAACCAATCTGAATCGGAAATATGGTTTTAACGTAAACTATGTGATACATCGGTACAGGGCTCCACACCCCGAGTGGAATTCAATCCATTAACAGCGATGTGTTTGGTCAGAGAGTTTGCGAGCAGCGTACCTGTGCTTCCAGCGAGCTGACAGTATCGGCGTGGTTCGTCCGAGCAGCCACCAACTCTGCTCGAGTCTCTTCCAGGCTTTGTTCCAGACTGGACTTCTACAAATTGAACCACAACACTGATAAACTTTCTCTGCAAACCAATATTTGAAAGATTCTCACTTTTTATTTTTTTTCCAAATCACCTCTTGCAGGAGCTCCTGTAGGTGCTCGTCTTGGCTGAGGTTACCCTGCAGCCGCCTCTCCAGGGACGTCACTTTCTGCTGAAGGTCCACCACCAGGCGCTTCTTGTCCTCCTCTGTCACAGCAGCCTGAGGATTGTGACAGAAGACGTGTCCATAAAAACCCACCAAACATAACCGAGAGCATATTCTGTGAGGCCTTGCCTCTGCCCTCTGACCTTTTGCTGCTGCAACTTCAGGGCATCGTGTTCTGTCTGAAGCTCGTGCAGAGACCTCTCCAAAGACAACACCATGCTCTGAGACTGCAAAACAAACACAAATGGAGTCTGTACGTTCTGCAGATTTCCTTGGTAAATAAACCGTCCCCACGGAGCAGCGCAGACCTTTTGGAAGTCTTCAGAGACCTGCTGAATGACTGATTGCAGCTCCTGGCACCGACTCTCCAGCTCACCAATCTTCTTGTCAGCTTCCTCCCGGAGCAGCAGGAGCTCCTCACTGCACAGACCAGGACAAACAAGGCAGAAATGTCTTCATCTGCAGACCCTTGATCCCAAAAGCAGATATAACAGAAGACACTCCGGTGCAAATCATGTCCGTTGCTACTTGTGCGACAGTTAGCCAAAATCCCCTCATCACAATGGACACATGATGCAGCCATGGTGAAAGCATGCTGGAGACCAGTTTGGCAGCAATATGGCTATGGCTATGGCTATGGCTGGGTAGCAGTACTCGATAACTTTCAAGTATCGACCCAAACAACCCAGTACCAAGTCGTATCCTGTCAAATGAAACCTGCAATTGGTTGTTTTTGTACCCAGAGCCAGAAAAAAAGACCTTCTATGGTTTTCCATTTGAGCACTTTCAAAATGTATTTGTGTGAAAATCTTTTGAATGGGGAGGAGTGGTGACATTTGCACAACTGATTGCCTTCTATTTGCATGATTAACATTGAATGAAGCAACAAAAAGTATCAAATGAAGTACTCAAATGGTATCGGTATCGTTTTAAGGGTACTGGTATCGTTACTGGTATTGAAAAACGACCCAGCCCTAAATATGACAACCGGTTTGCAATTGATTGTGGACTTCCAGATTAAGAATATTTTAACAACATCGAAAATAAACATATATCTCCATATTTTTAATATTCCATTTGCCCCATCCGGCTGGTTTAGAGTGTGATTATTCCATCTCCATGCTGTGGAAGCATGGATGGCCAAGCTGTCATTTTCAGACTAAAAAACATTTAATAAGAGACATGACTTTCACCTTTTACAACTTTAAGTAGCTATATACTAATGGAATAATGTCATGAGCTTTCCGTTTTTCTTCACATGAGAACCAAACACTGCTGCTCTTGCCCTCACCGCTCTATTTCCAGCTCGGTACAGAGTCTGCTGCTCTCCTCGGACTGCTGCTCCAGAGCTTGAAGTTCCCTCCGGGTCTCGGACAGCCCTCGCTTTGCTGAGTGAACCTCAGCCTCCTTCTGCTGGAGCTCCCGCTCCCTCTGGCCCAGCTGCTCCTCCTTCCTCAGCAGCTTTGCAAAAAACATGAGAACAAACGGGTCAAACCAAGTCACACCTGAAAAAACCCCTCTCCTCTCCTCTTCTCAACTATGTGAGGGAGTGCGAGATCTCAACATGAACATACCATGTGTTTGACTTTAGCGAGCTCCTGCTGCTGGAAGCCCTCCAGTTCATCCAGGTCATCCCTTTTCTGAAAGAGTGCCAAGCTTTGCTCCATCGACTCCTCCAGCCTGGCAGACAGGGCAGCCTTCTCCTGAACAAACACAACAGACGTGCTGTACCAACAAATACTTGTGCAGTTTATTTTCGGCACGTGTGCTGGGTCCAGGGAGCCAAATTTAAATCTTTTACTTGTCCCTTAAGCGCTTGATCTTTTTCTGTGTGATGAAAAACTAGTTTGTAAATTGTCAACATCTTCCCCACAGATGGTGCCTACCTTTTCTAAGACATCCATCTTCTCTACCCATTCCTGCAGATAGAGGATAAAAAATAAGACACAAGCAGCCACAAAACAGTAATGTTGCACGTGCGTGTGTGTGCGTGCGTGTGCGTGCGTGTGCGTGCGCGTGCGCGCGATAGAATCATTTACCTGATCCTTCTTGTCCAGTGCTAAAGCCATTCCCTCAGCCATTTTGGCTCTGCTGGCCTGGTGAGTCTCATTCTGCTCCTGGAGTTTTTTTATGGATGCTAGCCAGCAGAAGGTGAGAGAGAGAAAAAGAAGAAGAAAAGGAGAGATGGAAAACCATAGAGAGGGTTTGTATGCAACCAAAGAACAAAAAACATTAAAAGAGCACAGGCAGCGAAACCATTAGTTGCTCTGCGAGGTTACGGTGAGATTATGTTGATCCAAGAAGCAAAGGCAGGCAAAGATGAGCGATGCAAAGCGACTGAGGGAATAAAAGATTTTGTAAAAGCTAATGTGCAGTTGCCACGTCCAGCTGCACAACACTGACAACCACTACAGACTGCTCATCTGACTATTCTGACAGTCTGAGCTCCTGGCTGTCCAGAAGGCAACTCAGGGAGAGAAGTCTTAAAACTGTGAGATATTCTATGGAAAAAGGTATAAATCAGTGTCTATAAATGAAAAAGAATTCACGTTCTGGGATTCCTGCTGATCACATTGTTTGACGGGGAGAGGCCGAGGGAGTCACCAACAACACTAACACTCGCCCTTGTGACCGCAAAAACAGAGTGTGATTACAATCACTGCATGCACAACGGTCGCTAGCGGGATATACACTACGTTTACATGCAGTTAATATTCGGGTTAAGGTACATATTCCGTTTACTGAAACATTCTGAGTAAACCAATTATATGGCAATTGTAATCAATTGGGATATCCCGATCAAACCAGCGACGCACGGAGAACGTGATGACACAACCCATGACGGGACATTGCCACCTCCCGCAGCCTCAGCACAGCACAGAAAATCTGATCTGATCACTCATAACCGGGCCAGGGTCTCTCCTGCCTGCTACGCTCTGGCAAAAGATACAGAAGCCATACAGAAGCCATATTTAATTCTAGTGGTTTTCTTACTTTGCACCGCCGGGGTCCGAGAGGACTGCAATTTCATCTGTATTGTATGTTTACATGTGGTACATTTGACAATAAAATTGACTTGACTTGACTTGAGGGTGCCTCAAAACAGTGGTTTGGGTGCTCGTGGGAGATCACCGTCAGATGCACACATGTGACCCCACACGGGTTCTAAATCAAAGGATAATCACTCTACCTCTGCACAGCAGCTTCTACGGTTTTGACTGTTTTCTGACTGATGAAGTTTGGATATTTTTTTAATATAATTTTTCATATTCTTATTTTTATTCTATTTTCTTTTATTCCATTTATTTTATTCTAGAAGTGTTTTTATTCCTGTACTGGAGGGGAGATGCTCTCTCTAATTTCAATTTAAGATGAAATGTACAATGACAATAAACATCTATTCTATTCTATTCTATTCTATCCTAATCTAATGTGTTCTCATGTTCCTGGACTCCAAAGACCAAGATTCCTTACCAATTGAACATGCGCGTAACACAAATCCATGTTCCTTCTGGTGGGGAGATCCTGATAGGCGGATACATGATCAAATACTTGGCTTAGAAAACAAGGAACCCAGGTGAAATATTCAGGTTTTTAAAAACAAATGGGTTATTGGCATTTACACGAGCGCGCGCAACCGGGTTATTGCTAATATTCCGGTTAGAAAAGGCTTATTGACTGCATGGAAACGTAGCCTAGGTCATCTGAGTGATTGAAGGGGAAGTGGAGAATGACAGCGGATCATTAGCTGAGTGAAATCAATGTGCTCGGCAAACACCAGTGTAAAAGATCAGAGCGTGGATTATCAGATTAAAAAGGAAGAAATAAAAAAGCCTCAGACGCCCCCGAAACAAACCTCTACGAGCCGTGATGGGAGTAAAACATTCTCCTCATGGCAGAAAGTGAGAATGCGATGGGATGCGCTGTTACAGCCGACAGACAGATGAGAGAGAGGAAACTATTTGGGAAGATAGTCGAGGTACGTACAATCCTGATGCTTCTCTAACGCAATTTCAAGCTTGTCCTTGGTCTTCTGCATAATTCGTAGCTGCTCAGCGTAGTCTAGTGTTGGGAGGTAGGGTGGTTGGGTGGGGTATCACCGGTAAACACACACACACACACACGCACAAAAACACAAACAAAAAGAAGGCACAGGCAGATGCAATAGAGGAAGAGAGAGGCAGGAGAAAAAGTGAACGAAAGGAGAGGGAAAAAACAAAAGGGAAAACATGATTGAGAAATAATGGAAGGTAAAACTACTAATGATTTTCTTGCCTGAGAAAACCACGCTGGTTAAAAGGCCGCACCTTTAACTTCGCTTAGGGCTGCAACGTCACCCAGAAGGAAGACAAGCTGAGCTGAGTATAAATTCTCCCTTCCAATACCCACAAAGGAAATATTTTGACTTTAGGGTTGCAAAGGGGTGGAAAATGTCCATGCGAATTCTAGCATCAGGAATATGTCTGGTCCATTGTAAATACCTGAACCTTCTTTGATTTTTCACCACCATTCATGGTTTTTGTTGTTCTGTGAAAGAAATTATTTAAATTTGACAGTTGTAAAAACTGATGAGTGTCATTTATAAATGTTGTATCAGGCATGTTTGCATGTATGTTTGCTTAGGACAAACACTGATGCCTATATTCATGACAGTGAGACTCAGAAAAAATATAGAACATGTTTGCAAACATAGACATGTTTGCATGCATGTCTGCTTATAACAAACTAAAATGTTTCATATCTATACATGGATATGCCCGGGTACATGGAGTCCCCCCCAAAATTCCCATTAGTCCCCATGGACGGTTTCCAAAATTTTGCAACCCTATTCAACAAATAATCACAATCAACTGACAAACTGATCACGTCAACATCAAATGACATGCATGCAGAGTTTCGGTGGGATGTTCAATTTCAATCATTGGATTCATTTGGTGTTAAAATCCAAACACTGTAGATCAACACTAAGCTGAAGTAATCAAACCAGCTCTTTCATTTCACTGCTGTGTAACCAGTTGCTGAAAGGATTTGGTCATATTCCTCAACCAGGGACTGTGTGCTTTGCTGCAAAGACAGACAGACTCCAGCTTTATTTTTGTAAATGTGACTTAGAAATGTCATCAGGTTTTTAAACATCAAAACTACATAAACATCAGTTGTATGAAAGAAAACAAAGCTGGTGATCTGCTGTATTTGGTGCCGTCACTGATGGAACTAGGAGTTGTACCAAATTTGTGAGAACATTAACTATCGAAGGGGCAAAATGCAGTCACACAGTCACACAGAGGTACGCACACCGAGTACACTCCCGGGAGAGGAAGCTCCATAAATGCAGCCTTTTACTAAACAATGGTAAAACCAGAGGAAATGTCATGTTTTGGATGTTGAATGTTGGCGTCCCGTTTCTACAGGGAGGCTCTGTTGATGAACGCGTCAGGTCATATTTATGTGTAAAAAGAATATTCTGTAAGGTTTGGGCACCACTGCGTGTCGGGACACCTGATGGTTTGTATTTAAAGTGAGAGTGAACGCACAAAACTAGAGATGAGGATCTTAGCATGGCATGATACACACAGGTTTTGTGTGTTGACAAAATTAAAAATGTACAATAAATAACCGTAGTTAATTCAAATATGTCTAAGTGATTGATTTCATTGTTGCGGATCAGAATTAAAATGGCTTGGTTGGTATATTTCATTACTAAATCACTGGGATGTTATGAGTTTGTCTATTCATCTTATTTAGAAGCTGCAGCTAGGCTTCAGTTTCAGGTCGACTCCCAAAGGCTGCAGAGCGACACCGTCCAGCCTGGAGATCCCTGGCTGACATGTCCTACCTGACAGTTTGGCCTCCAGCTTCCGGATCTGATCGTTCCTCCTGAGGAGCTGGGCAGGCAGGTCGTCCCTGGAGCTGCTGCCATCGGAGGCCTGGAGGCACAGAGGAACACCAGACGATGATGACCACACCACTGTTATATATTTAATCTTTAATGCTCACAAACAAATGTAGGTTATTACTGCACATAAGTAGTTGCTACATCTTGTGCCAATTTAGAAACACAGGCCTCACTCATAAAAAATGTTTTCTTGACGACAAAAATATATTAACCCTTAAGAGTTCCTTTAAAAGAAATCTCAATCATCCCTCAGAATGAAAGAAAAACCTTGCCTTAAAAAAAACACACACATTATTAGTATTTTTTCCACTTTAAATGAGTCAATATTTTTAATCAACTCCAGCCTGAAATATATATATCAAATATGAATTATTTGGGGGGATTTTAATCCTCTACATGCCAGTTTGTTTATGTAATTCCATAGTACCATAATTCAATATAAAAAATAAAAAATTCCACAAAATGCAATTCATGGAGGATTCAATTATTATCATAATTATTATGATTATTATGATCAGAGCCTCAGTTGGGTCAATGATTAGCAGTAACATTGAATTGAAGGCATTTTTATTTTTTCTGCAGTGACAGTGACAAACTCTACTAGTTCCTGGGGACAAAAATCGTGTCCTTCTAAAAGACTGCTGTAAAATATCATATATTAATATCTTTATTTTCATATCAGTTTCAGGATGAAAAACACATATCAAATATCTTTCAGGGATTTTGACCCTCTAAATGGTCAATAAATGTTCTAGAAATAAAATGTCCCCAGGAACTCTTAAGGGTTAAAAGAGGAGGGTGCAACCAGTGCGATCATAACTCTCGCACGAACGAATCTTCATTGTGGAAGTAACACGGTGTCACATATCGCCGAGAGTGATGCGACTTGGAAAGCTGGACAACCCTAAATAATTCAGCCAAGTGCAGCTGAGACGCCACTACAGCCTCAGGAGTCGGGCTTCCCCTGCAGGAGACTGTTATGTTCCTGTTAGCTCCAGTGAAAGGAGTGCATCCACAAACAGATATTTAAACAGCAATAAAACTCTCAATTATCACTGTACAAACACCGAAGCAACATCCGGAGATTTAAAGCAAACAGTGGGGTGACGGTCACTGGTCTGGTCTGGTCTGCGGTGTCATGGGAATACATCGAGTCAAGTAATCGACAATACAGGGCTTCATGTTACGCCGATGGGAAGGAGGTAACAGCATCCCGCCTGCACAAAAGCCACTCATTAAGATGTCAGAGCATCTTTAACCATGTCACACCCGAGCGCTGCTAACTGGAAATGCCTGATGGGTGACTTTCACATAAGGGTGTGTCTCGGTTACTGCGAGACGCTTTCTGTGAAATTTGCATCAAAATGTGAATGAAGGTGAAAATGAGACCTACTCTGCAATGTAAAACATTTCCCTATTTTCCAATATTCCCTATTTAATAAACTAGGTGTGAATATATTCCGTGTGAATTCAGCATTGGATAACAATACTTTGTTTATATGTGAACACAAACTATCTTCTGGTGTGTAGATTTCAAACGCTCATGCAACATGGAGAGTATTTCTAATTGTGCGATCAAAGTTACCTCAGAGTGTCAATGACTGGTTTCTCCCTGCTACGATCTATTCATGTGTCTACATAATTTGGCAGAGACGCTGCACATTGGGACGGTCCCTGGGGTTGATTACATCAGAGAGGCGGTAAAAGGCTCAGAGGGGATTACTGCAGCTGGACCACACTCATCACAATCTACACAGGGGCGGCCAGAGACTCCGGCATTCAGACAACAGGCCTGATTATGGTAGTGGTTTTCTACAGGGCCGACACACACACACACACACACACACACACACACACACACACATCTGAGTGATGTTTCCAGTAATTTGGAGGCAATCTGACAGATGGTGATTTATTTTATTTTTTTTTTTAAACCTGTCTGACAGACTGAACAGGGAGGGCTACTCTCTCCAACAGGTTTGGGAGGAGCATGTAGAGGATGAAAAAGGTCCTTTCTAGGGGTGTCCTGATATTGATATCGGGAATAAAAAACGAGTATCAAATTATATCGGCCTGCATGTAAAATCTCCGAAATAAGCACCCCAATACAAGCAGTCCATTCCAGACTCCGCTCCAGCACTTCTACAGCATGTAGAATATAATTATGTTTAAGTTAAACTAGAGGTTATCTTGCACTTTAAAAATGAAATTATTGTTTTTTGTATTTTTATTCATTCTATTCAATTGTAGAATATTCTTATGTTCAAGGTTTAAATGTATATAAGCCATTGGTTAACAATAAATGGGTCAGTTTTTCTCATACCTACAGTTACTGACTATTGTTCTCTGTTTGTTAATATCCCTTGATCAAGCCATTTCAAACATTCCAGCATTACTACAAAATAAGTAATAAAACTATGTATGATTTGTGCTGATGTCGTATCGGATCGATATCAGTTTCAGCTAATACTCAAGGCTTCAATATCGGTATTGTATTGGAAGTGAAAAAGGTGTATTGGGACACCCTTAGTCCTTTCTTGAAACTGAGAATTCTGACATAGTTCACTTTTAATCAGTCATCTCCGGCTTTATGGTTGTGGCTCTTTTGATTCCCCCCAAAATAAAAGGTAATGTAAATACATGCTTCAAACAACTGAAGGTAAAATTGCAGCAGACCACCAAGAAAACCACAGCTGAGTGGAATATATCCGAGTACTTACAAAGTCATCCCCTGAATCTGCCCCCAGTGAGGCGATGGATTCCTTGCTGATGGTGCGTGGTATGCGCACGCTGCTCCGCGGTGCCGAGGCCGCCTCCTCGGCAATCTTCTTCTTTAACTTGGCGAACATCTCTGTCCGTTCAGCGGCTCTTTAAGAGTGCAAACAGTAGCTTCTGAAGCGAGTGGGACGCCGCACAAACGCATTGGGGGTTTACGGCTCCCAGTTGGGACGGATCGTAGGGTACCACACCACAGACGACCAGCATGGTGAGTCCATTCTGCTACACCTGTGCAGGAAAGAAAGGAATGCTGGTTCAACATCAACGTCTGGAATACTTTGCTTATCTAAAAATAAAGCCACTGGGACAGAAAATGTGAAAATCTTAGTCACTTTCTCTCATTAGAGCGGCCTCTGATAGTACACCATTCATTTACTCTTCATCACTGAAGGTGTGTCTTTACACACATGCAAACACAATGTTATCTTTGGAAATACAAATTCAAATTCCCTCTTTAGATTGGAAACTAAACTTGACCTTTAGCTTTGAGGAGCCCTCACTGTATTAAACATAGTCAACACAACCCAATCTCACATCTCACACTGACAGAACACACTCATCTTGTGTCTTTTCATTTAGCAAGTTGAAAACTTGTTTGACGTTCGAGCTCCGTCTCTGTGTTAGTAATATTAGGCTCCAGTGCCAGTGTTTTGACAGACAGACAGACAGGCAGGCAGACAGACAGACAGACAGACAGACAGACAGCTAGCATGCTAGCGCGTCCTGCCAAAACAATGAGCGCGAGCGTCGCCTCCACCGGCTGACGTTAGCACTCGTTAGCAGTCGTTAGCTTGCTCGCTGACTAAAGTCGGCTTTCTCACCACACGAGCCTCGAATAACTGGTGGGTCGGCGGCGTCTCCGCTTGCTCGGCGGCTCCCGGAGTGTCCTCTCTTTGAGAACTCGCTTGTGAGCCCTATTTCACTAAGTATGAAGTCGCCAGTTTCGTCTCGTCTGACAAGCTAGCCAACTCCGAGTTAGTGAGCTACACGTAATCACCCCAACACAGATGACTCGTGACGTCACGGCGGCGCCGGCGTTCATTGGCTGGCAAGCCCGCGAGGCGTGGAGCTGCGCTGCAGGAGCCAATAGGCCGAGAGAACACGCCCCCAGCAGACAGGCACAGGAACAGCAGGGGGTAAGAAAATCTGAAAATGTTGGCATCCCGCCTCCTTTTTGGCTGGATTTCAATTGTGTTGTGCAATCACAGCTACTAAATAGATTAAACAACCACCTGATAAGGAATCATAAATGTTCGGCAAGAAAAAAACTCAACTTCAATAATTGACTCCACCTTCCTTTGCTCAAACCTTAAGGAGGTTCAGCATCTGCAGCAGGGATCAATATTGGAAAGCGCTCCATTAAATGGGGCAATATTTTTCCAAATACTACCTTTCCATTTCAATCACTTTATATCAAGAACAGTGCACAACTGGTGCACAAACTATATTAATGAGAAACTTCATTTTGGGTTCATTTTGCAGAAATGTTTGAAAAAAACATATACAATATACATAGTATACAATATACATAGTATATTATATGCAGATGAAAACAAATTGCATAGAATCTTTGCAGCAAAATACCCACATTTCCATTGTATGCCATGCCTTTTCAAAATCAATTCCAGAGGAATTTGACTTCTCAGAATGAAAAATCACCATGTTTAGTGTGATAACGCCATGAGTTGGAGGATGCATAAAAAGTTGCCATGATTGCCGTTTATATGTGGTTAGTTCAAAAATGATTGCAGCCTGTTTTATTTGAAAGGTAAGGTCGCACGTAAATTAGAGGGAAGGGCTCATTGCTAATGTGTAAAATCCACAAGCTTTTTAAACATCAATGTTCATGTTCATACATTTATTTAGGTCACATGATACTCAACATATATCTCAATTGAAACTTGTCAGAAGAGATGTGCAGTGCTCTGTTGCTATCTTACACCCACGTTAATGCATTACTGTAACAAAATAAAATTCAATCGTATACAAAACATCACCTGCAATTTGCTCAAACGAATCAATCTTTATTGTGGTCTTATAGGATGTCTGTGAATATCAACATTTTGCAGGGGTCACTTGACTACAGTATTATTTAAACCAGTCATCCGCGATGCTTTTCAGCAACACTGTTAAGTTTTTTTTTGTTGAAGTTATCAACCAATTCCCCAACTTGGTGGTAATGTCTTGATGTGATCTGCAATCTGGAAATCAGGTCGCAGCTATACGTCACTTTAAGGCTACAAGGTTAAGCTTCACTGATAAAATATAAAAACACACAGTGGCTCTCCACCAGCTAACCAGTTACAAACAAACTACAACGGATTTAACGTGTGACCACAAAAATAGCAGGCAAATGTTTTATTGCACAAACACTGAGGGAGTATCAGCAGAGACGCCGGTACAGCAAAACAATGGACCCTGCTTCATGTCTGTGTAGATGCAGCGGCGGCGATAGCTGCTGGATAGCCTCTGTGCACATTAAATTTCTCTAAATGACAATAAGTTGCTGACTGGACAAAAGACTGATGAGCTGAAAATAATACATCATCAGCAAATTAAGGTGGCGCCTTTCCATTTCCAATATACTGATACAACCAATTAACTTCTGGGTGGCTGGCAAACACAAAATATGTTGCTATATACTCAAACGTGTAGCCTCACTGTGACTTATAGGTTGCAATGAAATTTAAGTTGAAGAGAAATAGTATCAACTATACAGAATGGGAATAAATGCTGACAGTTGGCACTAAGAAATGCACTTTAAATACTCTAAATTTACTGTACAAAAGTCATATGGGTTCACAAGTGGGTCAGCCACTGTCCTCCGTATCTGAGCACTGGACAAATGGCTGGATGCTATCGGTTTCGGTTGCTTACAGGAAATAGGGTGTTGTTGTTCGGGGAGGAATGACCCTTTCTGAATCAGGCACTGCTCTAAAGAGCTTCGGCTCTCGTGTGTTGGCGTCTTTGAAGACCATTATAGAAGCAATGTTGCCACAGCGATAGCAGTAGTTTGGAGCCGACCACACCGTCACCAGTTTCTCATCAAACATGAACTTGTAGCCCTCGTGGACAAGTTGATGTGCCCGGCAGATCAGCTTCAGATTATTGATGTGGACAAACTGCAGATGTCAAAGGAGACAGACAGAAAGGATGTTAGCAGGTTAAAAACAGACAAAAAAATATAACATCACAATCAGTTAGCAATGACCATGTACTGTTAAAAGACTCGGTAAAAGAGCCCCCAAAAAAACCCCAAAACAAACTGATAGTGGCGTTAGGTCCTCATGTTAAATCAGAACAAGAAAAACTGTCAAACACAAGCTCTCACAGCTATTGCTCTTTTTTCAGAAGTGCCATTTGTATTATTACACTGAACTCAGTTTTCCGACTGCTGCTCCTTGCAGACTATTCCATTTTTGGCAATTACATTACTGTACTGACTGCAGCTGTCAAGTCGTCAACATCACGCATCACTGTTAGTTAGAATATTTACATCCCTCCAAGTCCCAACGTCAATAATAATCAGGTGAGAATATTAAAAACAGGTCAGTGGCTGCTGCTGTGTTAATCTATTTGAGGACTTGGCAAGAACAGATTGCATAATGACTCGCGTCTTAAGAAGTCTTTATTCAATTTATATTGCTCTTCATTCAGCCCCTGGGTTCATTCCCTGTCTTGTGCCAGAACTTGCTACTCTACTTGTTGCATATGTTCTCCCTTACAGCAAGAACCCTCAGAGTGTTTGTGATGCCTCTCCTGGCCTGCTAGTGGAGCCCAGCGCAGCGACTGACAGGAGGATCAACCCACCTCATTGGTCACCTTTGCCCCAAACAGCCATCCTGCTCCTCTGGGGCTGATGGCCCAAGTGTCAACATCTTCAGGGTCTGACCACACCAGATCACAAAATGCACCTTTGTGGGGGATCTCCTGGTTTCGCTCAATGGTTCGAATCTGATCTAGCGTTTTTATGTCAGGAGAGAGGCCTCCGTGTACACACAGGATCTGTTCATCCATCAGCTGACAAAAACAAACAGAAATAGTTTAGACAAATAAAAGGATGCATGCAAGATTTGGTGTGTATGGTACATTTCAACCCTCTAATTTATGAATGGATGATATGAATCATCACATTACCAAATTAAACTAATGGAGGATTCTCTGAATTTTTGGCACAAGCCAGAAAACAAAACAAAAAAATCCCTTTGTATTTCAACCCTGGAAGAGCAAAAGTTGTAAGATAATTTCCCCCCAAAATGTATACTTAAATCTCAGGATTATTATAGTATACATAAAATACATAATATATTATAAACACTTGCTATATTCAGATACAAGAGTGAGTTAGTGCAGATCACCAGGAGGAGATTTACAATGGATGTGACACGGCCAGGCCAGACAAGCGTTTCTGACTTTAATTCTGGCAGACATTATAACAGATCAGCAGCTTGTGAGGCAGCGGTCTGCAATCCAACGGCTGCAGTTGTGGAGGTGGGAGCAGCCCGTTTTTGGTTGTTAACTCTCCTGCTTGTGGTTTAGTTAATGAGTCATTCATCTGCCTGGTTTTGTGGAAGATCTTGGAAAGATTGCACAGGATTTTCTAAGGTTTTTGTGTGTGCTATTTTGGGCATTGCTCTTCACTGAAGACAATAAAGCTGCTACTTCTAAATCCTGCAAAGCCGGCTTTGTTTGGGTGTGAAGAAGTGTGCAGGGAAGCCACATATTCTATAGATGTTCACGTTTCTCTATAAAGCCTTAGGGACAATGGAGGCGTTTTGATGAGGCAACATATTATGCACTGTAGGCAACTATCTGAAAATGACTGTAAATGAAAAATATGTGCTCGTCCATCCAGCCAAATATTTTCCCAACAAAAGAAGGAATGAAGTTACTTCATATGTGCCGTCCCTTGTTATCATTTTGGTTACACCTATTGTAACCTCTAACAATGCTAACAAAATGTCAAGCACAAAACAAAAACGGGTCAAAAACACATAGCAAAACAAAAATAAAAGTTTTGTAACATTGTATGAAGAAATTGCAATGAAAGATATTTAAGACAAAAATACAAGGCCCAGAATCTCCTAAATACTTACAGCTGCAACTGTTAACATATCAAAGACTTTGGTGCAGTAACGCCAGGCATTTGCATTCCCATACTTTGTCTGGCACTCATCTGTAGGGCAAAAAGCTTTCATCACTGGACAGAAAGAGAGATTATTCACAAGTCATACTGGATAATTATGTGCTCACCATAAAAACCATAGACTTGGGTAATCTGTCTGCTCTCATGATTGCCACGGAGCAGTGTGATGCGGTCAGGCCACTTTGCTTTCAGCACCAGAAGATAGGTGAATGTCTCCAAACTGTAATATCCACGGTCGACAAAGTCCCCCTGCAAATAATAAAGGTTCAGTTGTGACACTGACAATCATCGGGGCAGATCTGCTCATGCAAAAGGTTAAATAATGATACAAACCATGAATATGTAATTTGTGTCTGGGACCTGGCCTCCAGTCCGGAAGAGTTCACAAAGATCATAAAACTACATAGCAAAAGAGACAAAAACACAATAACATCAAACAATGCTTCTTCTGCTGCAATTTGAGTCTGCCGTGTAGAGATGTTACCTGTCCGTGTATGTCCCCGCACACTGTCACGGGGGTGGAAACGGGCTGAACGTTAGATTCCTCCAGAAGAAGGTCGCACACGTAGTCACATAACCTCTGTTTGGGCGAAAACACACATGAGCTCATTTTCTGAGCATTTGCTAATTATTTCACATGGTCAAAGCCACATTTCTCCATCAGGAAGATTTTCATCCATATCCAATGAGTCAGGTATCTTTTTTTCCTTCAGTAAATACTGAGGAAACGGTCAAGTGAGGTGCAAAAGAAGTACCTTAATGTCTCTATAACCAGTCATGTCACTGATCTTGATGAGCACGACTGGCTCAAAATCATTTCTGCATTCACGTCACCCGGTGCACAGCTAAAACATATCCCTGTGATAGCCTGGGGTCAAATATATGAATATAAGGAAATATAAAGAGTGGACTGAACTCCTTGCTCACACAGCTCAGGGATCAGTGTAAACCGTTAGCAGGGTGACCGGCAGCACAGACACCGACCCTGCGCGCTGTGTGCCGCCCAAACCTGCGGCTGCTGTTGTTGTTGTTGTTTGCAGCTGCTAAGCGACCCCGCAGACAGCTAGCTGCAGATCTGGGTTCGAACGTCATCCGAGTGATAACAACGACATGTACATTTGACGTGTGACGCTCGTGTCCGATCATATCCACGTGTTTACGAGCTCTGGAAGGTTCTTGTGAGGAGGATGAGGAGCAGAGGAGGATGAATGCAGCAGATTTCATTTCCGAGCCCGAGTGGTCGAGTGATCGACCGGCCGACAGGGCAGCGTGCATCATCGGGACACGGAGCGAAAGCGTCGGTGTTCCCACATTGTGGCGGGAAACACCACAAAGCAGAGCCGGCTACGATCACGCGTGAAGGCGCCACACGACGCCCTCCGCCGTGTGTTTGCCCGGTGCTGTTTGCTGTCGGTTGAACTTCCTGACCAGGAAGGATGAAGTCAGCAGGCTAAGGGTGCTAGCTAGCTGAGCTAACGTTAGCCGAGTACGCCATTACAACAACAGCGATGGCCGCGGAGCCCCGTTAGCCCCGTTAGCCCCGTTAGCTCCGTCAGCACACACACCTACTCAAACCACGCTCATCCGAACCCGCGCTTACCTTGAGGTCGTTCTCCGGGAGGTATTTACACTGCTTCGCGATCTCCGCATATTTATCCAGATCCAGAGGCGCCATTTTAACCTGCTATTTGTCACGCGCAACTTCCGGTGACGTCACAGGCTCGCTCCGCTCCGGCTCCCCGCCCTTTAGTGTCCTCTGCCGGCGCACGGCCGGGCTGCACACTGCGCTCCCGACGGAGGGGATTTAAAAACATGTAATTCTGACTCTGATATCTGTGCTCCGTGGGGAGAAAACAGACAGGAAGGCGTCAACAAAATCAGAGCAATAGCAGTCAGTCTGAGAGAAGGTTGGTTGGTGGAACCCCGGCCGCGGGTTGGCTGCAGATATGGACGTAGTAACACAGTACAGCCGCCAGAGGGCGATGCCAAGTCACATTTAATAACGGCAGCTTTCGCCTTTGAGCCGCACGTCTATTGAATCGTCTCTTCATTAAAAGAGGGTTTTTCAAGTAAAACGGACTTTCTTACTCCGAAATAGAATAAGAAATTGTAAAAAAAATAAAAATAAATAAGAAATAGAAATAATAAAATTTGGATTTGTGTGAAAAATCAAAACAACACAATATGATTATAACAAGACATTCACGGCGCTTGAACTAATGTGTTTCAAACGGACTGTTTACGTGTTGAGATGTGGAAACATGTTGTATTCTTGCATATTGCGTGTATGTTTGTACCCAGTAAATGAAGGGTGCTCACGCAAACACCTGTGGTGAAACACCAGTGTATGCGGGTGTTGTGTTGTTAAGTAAATCGTTCAAAGCAGATCGCTGAGGTGACGGATAACTTTTATCAGACCTGTGGACACTCACTGATGAGACCCACCCTGGGAGTGTCCTCCATAGACGGAGGGACAACTTCTCAAACACCTCACCGTTAGGAGCACACTGAGATCATGTGAAGAATGTATAAACGAAAGTGAAATGTGTTGTGAAATGAGGGTCGCGACATTCAATCGTTTTCCACACATTTATTGTGTCAGAAACGATGCGCTGTCCTCCACCCAACCAGCGAACGAGCTTGCAGCCACGGACGTCCTCGCCGCCCTCCCATTGGCTGGCGGAGCCGCCACTCACAGCGCGAGCATGCTCGGTTGGCGCGCAGGTGTAGTGTTGACGGCGGTTCATAGGGCAACAAACAGCAGCGACCGCCGCCGGGGGACGTCGATGGTGGAGTGCGCGTCCATCGAGGGGAAGGTCTGACAGAGACCGTTACTGGGGCCTACATGGAGAGCTGAGACGCAACATGAGTTTCACGTCCCTAATGATGTACATATCCTCGGCCGTGCTATTCATTGTCCATGTCTACATTGGATTGTGTCGCGCTGCTCCCCGCATCAGCCCCTACGATGCGCCGCCTCTCTCCAGGAAGCCCGGCTCAGCCTCCGACACCTGGGGCTCCTTCCACACCGACGTGCCTCGCCGCTCGCCGGAGAGCAGGCTCCAACCCGGGGCTCTAGCCGGATCAGCCCCTGCTCCCGCTCCCGCTCCCGCTCCGGCTCCCCCCGGCCTCGCCACCGTCGCCAGCTCCGTCACTCGAACCGCAGCCGCCTTCCAGCTCCCGGCGACCGAGCCGCGGAGCGCCGCCTCCGCCGCCTCTCCCCCCGGACTCATCCCCGCCGCGGCGGGGACGGCGCGGGTCCCGGCGCCGCTGTCCCGGTCCGGCGGCCCTCGCCGGAGATCCACCGATGCACAAACATCACTTTTCGCTCCGGAGAAAGCGCTGCAGACGATGGTGTCTGCGGTCTCCCAGCGCAGTGCCAACGATGCCTGGTCTGCAGACAGCACCGGCACGTCGCTTACCTCAGTGGAGACCAGTCAAGGTGAGCCCCCCCCCCCAACACACAC
>CAESWR010000100.1:218094-243152 GCA_903171835.1 Mullus surmuletus | reverse complement strand
TCGCTCCAGTTCTATGTTCGCAGCGCCGGTGACGTCCTCATGCACAGCATGCACTGACTAATGTAAACAGAGCAACATGGAGCAGCGCCGGACCGAGCCAAGTCCGCGATTTGGAGACATTTCAAAGTTGATACGCCGACAAGTCCAACAGCGACGTGCAGTATCTGCACCGCTAACGTTGCGAGCGGTGGTAACGTAGCTCCGACGTGTCCAATGACACTTTTAAGTTGAACTGTGTACTGGTTAGACACGAGTTGTTCACTCACAGCGCGATGCTCCAGAAAAACCTCCACGGATCACACACAGGAGACGCGATTTCGGCTGCTATAAAAGAAATGCCTGATCAGTGGCGGATTCCGCTGACAAAAGTGCAGGTCATTTTGAAGGATAATGGCAGCGATGGCGATGGCAATGTTTACATGGAAGTCTTACTTCTTTTTGCGGTGTGCTAATGTACAATTTGATATTTGTTAAGTAGTATCGGATCGGTATCGGATATCGGCCGATACGCTCAGCCCAGGTATCAGTATCGGGTTGGATCGGTAAAAACCGGATCGGTGCATCTCTACTTGTGACCATTATGATCCCAACACCGGCAGAGTCAGCGAGGGTGTTCCAAAGTCTGCACTACTCGCTCAGTATTTGCAGTCTGTGAAAAAGGCATCAACTTAAACACACATCTATGTTGTGAAATGTGTTCACCTATATGTGAAATCTTCTGTGTGTGTTAACAGAAGAGGCGGTTAAAATAATCTCTGTCACTTCCGGTATGATTTCCAATTAGTGACAACACTACGCTGTCAAGATAAGTGCGTGACACAGTAGGTTAACTGCATTTGAGTGTACTCCATTTGAGTATACTTGGGGAAGTGTTTGGAACACATTACACGTCAAAAGTATTTTCATTGCTTAATTGCTTCCAGTTAGCAAGTTGGGTATGGCAGCCACCTGCACAGTATATTAATGTGTGTGTTTGTAAGTGTGGATGCCATAGGCGTACTGTATCTCAGAGTATGAATGTCTGATAAATACTTTGAGTACCAGTGAGGTAGAGACGGCATCATGCATCAAGTTCCGCCCTTTTGCTATTTAACATTTATCAAATGAAGACAAAATATATTGTTTTTCAGATGATTAGGGTAGCTAACATGCTGTTGTGTTAAATGTTAGACTGGAGTGTCCACAACCCCAGACTGGCCTGAACTGGAGTTGAACTTCATTTTCATAGAGAGCTTGTCACCGGACTGATCTGCATGCAAGCGTGTGATTGGACGTTGTCAATGCAAAGGGGCGCAAGCATTGAAATTCCAGAAGCCTTGATGAATACTGTAACTGGGAGTCAGTGGGTTTACCAGTATGACTGACGCTGAAGACTGGCAGCCCACTGCCACATTCTTGGGTCATCTCATTGTGTTTGTAAAGTGGGAAACTCATCCCCCTCATCTGCCTGAATACAGACGCAGACCCACAGCCCACTCTGAAGAATGTAATGATGTAACTGCAAAGTGGCTGCAGGCGTCCACAGTGCAGGTCCACCAGCCGCAAAGCCAAACAGACTGTCAGCTGTGAGTCATTGGCTACATTCACATGTAGTCAATAACCCTTTTCTAGCCGGGAATATTAGCAATAACCCGGTTTGGCGGCCATGTAAACACCAATAACCCTATTGAAAGTTTTTAAAAACCCCAATATTCCCTTGCGTTACTCCTCTTCTAAGGTGAATATTTGATCTTGTATACGCCTATCAGGATCTCCCCATCAAAAGGAACATGAATTTGTGGTCTGCACGTTGTATTGGCTAGGAATCTTGGCCTTTGGATTCCAAGAACTACTTGTATACTACTTGTAAACATGGCCAAACACAAGAGCAACACCACGCCACACTTTTGGAGTGAGGATGAAACCAATCACTTCATAAGTGTGATGAAAGACACAAACATCCTGGCATTTGGATACAGTAGAAAATACTGGGATAGCCAGATCCACAAAAAGGTAAGCAGAAAGTCCAGACCTTCTCCGTGCGTGGCTGCTTTGATTGGGATATTAGAATTGATTCCAATGACCATGTATACAGGAACAACCCTGATGCTCACTCATGGAAACGGGTTGTTCCCAATATTGACAGCATCTAACCGTAGCCAATATTTGGGTTAAGGTACATATTCTGGTTAGAAAAGGGTTATTTGACAGCATTTAAACGTAGCCAGTGTTTGCTGTCTCTGAAAGACGAGATGTTGTGGAACTCTGCCGGGTGGGACATCCATCACAGCTTCAGAGACGTGCAGGCTGTGGTCCCGCAAGCCTCCCTGAAGGCCCAGCCCAGCCCTGCTCGCTCCTCCAGCTCAAAGCCAAACAACACACAGCAGACCTCGCATGCGGCCGTCCGTCGCTCGCAGGAGCTGGGAAGAGAAGCTATGTGCGTAGGCCGGGAAGGTGGTAAAAATAGCGGCTGCTCTTTCTGCCTCTGTGGAAAAGGAATGCTGCTGCTTTTCAAAAGCTCGCCCGACATCCACAGCGTTTGGAGGATTTGTGTTGTCATGCTCCGAAAAACACGTCACAGCGGAGGCTTACATAAACTAAATCCTGGTCGGAAACAAAGGGTGTGTTTTTGGTGTTTTTGCTGCTGGAGAGCGCGTGTCTCCAGCCGGATGAGAAGTGGGTGAAGGTGCAAGCAGCAGCAGCAGGGTTATTTCAGGGCCCCGAGCTTTCACACACAAGCACACCTAATGCAGCCGGTCCTGCTCAGACAGTCTGAGCCCAGCCGCTGCTAACCCCGCTAACCGAGCCAAGCCCCCCCAGGAGCTAATCACTGTGAGTTCCACAGATTAGCCCGGCCCCCCACCCCCCAGCCTGCCGCTTTCTGTATCTTCTCATTAAGTAATGAGACTTCTACCTTTAATGCCATCGACTGCAGCGGCAGTTAGAATAGGACTATTTATTTCTCAGGTTATTATTTTTTAATTTAACCTTAATTTAACCGGGAGACGTCTCAGGATTTGGAAAAGCTCTTTTCCTGGCCAAGACAGAGAACAGCACAGTGACATGGTGGGACACTTATTGTACAAATGTATACGATAGATAACATATATTTGAATGAATTTCTCCTCATGTGTCCTGTGTGTGCGTTTGTACTCTGTGTGCGTATGTGCATCTACTTTCTCAGAAATTTGATATCATCAGAACATGTATCTTAAAAAGCCCACACAGCCGATGTTTCCCACTGCCATGACATCAGAGCTCGTGTTTATCTCCACATCAGCTCAGGAGGCCACGCGAGCGCAGGCCACTCAAGTTCCTCCACTGCACGGAAACTATTTCTTTATAGAGCTGCTTTGTCTATGGAGGCGTTGGCACGCCGGGACAGGAAAGAGGCATAAATAGTTTGCACAAAATCACCGCAATCCAAAGTGCTGGTCTGCATTGTGGGGTTGGAGTGGGCCGCGCCAATCTTCTTGAGGTTGCTCGATTTTTACGTTACCTTCCTCGGAGTGAGTCCAAGCCTGAGGAGCAGACGGACGGACGCTATGTTTTTGCCAGAGGGGAAAATTGTCTGCAGCACATAACAAGAAGAACATCAGAGAGGGAAACACCTCCTCGCAGGAGGGAGGAGAGAACCACGACCTGAAGCAGCCACACGGCTGGCTTTCTGTCATAAGTGGAACAAAATAAACATCTTCATCCTGGTTCCAGCCCCAGACTGGAGGCCATGGGCTGGGTCCTCCAAACACATGCTGGATATCCTCACTGGAGGAAATTCTCAGAGCCTCCATAGTTGATTCATACTGCAGTTGCGGTTTCCTAATCACACATTGCTCAGCGACAGACCCTCTAATTTACTGCTTAAGAGCCGTTTATGGTGTCAGAAGCGTCGACAAACACCCTGCGGGAGGGAAGCCGAGCTCACGTCTACGTGCCCGCACGGCTGATTGCCGCCGTAGCACCGAGATGTTGTGCGCTGAAGAGCGAACGGCGTTGGACGCCTCGATGTATCAGAGTCGGAAGGAAATGTTTATCTGTGGCGGCATTATGTAACCAGCTGCATCTCAAACAGAGCTGTCTGCTGTGAGGCGTTATAGTGTGTGTGTGTGTGTGTGTGTGTGTGCGTGCGTGCTGACTTTTTGACACCACACTTCTAGAAGGGTGGTCCCTGCAGGTGATGATAAAAAATTTGGTCCCCAGTAACCATGAAAACCAGTTTGTGTGTGTGTGTGTGTGTGTTTGTGTGTGTATGTACAGGGTGAATCTCCTGAACGTTCACGTCTGGAGCTGCCTTCGCCTCATTCCGGCGGGGAGCCGGACAAATATAGATGACATCACAGCGAGATATTTCCAGCCGCCTGCCATAGACTTATTTTAATCTGAAATAAAAAGAGCAAACGTCACAATTCAGCATCGTCATCCCTGAGGACTAAAGGCAGAGACGTTCTCTCCTAAAAAAACAAACCGATCCAGCTTCAGCAGACCCACACAGCAGCGAGGGAGCAGATTGATGAAACCTTGCAGGAGGATTAAAGAATGTGTGGCTTCAGCAAAAAGCCCAGAGGGTGTTTCATCATGCCAGACATACCTGGACTCGTCTTCCCAGGGACGCTGGACGAGTCCCGACTGATTTTTACACATGGCTGCTTCATTTGGTTGACTGAATTGGAATTTCATTGGGTTCCCTCGTCTCCCTCTGCCCTCGGATAGGACACTTTGGAACTCACAGAAGTGTTGTTATGTTGTGTGATGTCACTCAGCGATTGATTTTTTTTATCTGTATTTTATTTCTTCTCAGAGTTTCGGAGTGGTATCTCCAACATGAAGCAGCGTTCTGGTGCACTTTTCCAAGGCAGAGGTTTTAAAATCTCTAGTTCTGATCTGTCTGGAATTGGCGTAGTGCGCTGGCATTGCTGGTAGGCAAGTGCCTCTGGGAAATGAAGTCATCAATGAAGTCAGGCCATCCTGTGCAGCTCTACATGTCCTTTCTTTTTACTCCCTTAGTTAATCTTCACTCATTTGGAATGTGTGGTGTGGTGTAGAAATAAAGCTCACTTTTCTTTCGTGGGAAATAATGTCAACCCTCATTATTTGTTCCAGTCAACTTAACTGGAAATACTGCTTATATACATCTGGGAACCACTGAAGACTGTTCTAAATCACTGGAGATCTTATTGTCATTAGTGGTTTTTCAAACAAATCTTGAAGCACCTTCTCGGCTGGATTTGTGGATTGTTGTAAGCTCTGGAGAAACCTGAACTTTTTCGAACTTCAGACCTGTCTGGGGTCAGGAGGTCATGAGTTAGCTTGTCGTGACGCTGTTGGTGCACAGCGAGCCCGGTGCGACAGGTTTGTCAGCGGAAGGAGGTTGCTGGTTTGCTGTAACGCAGCGTCGCCTCGCAATGCTTCACAAGGACGTTTTTTAGAGCTTCGGGTTGTTGATTAACTCGCCTCTCACTGTGCTGCTGATAATGAGGGTCTCGCCTCCCAGATGGTGGACGTTCCCAGTGAGTTTGTGTGCTGCGTACTGGTGTCTGCAGGGTGCTCAGGTGTGAGATGTGTGTTTCAGTGAAAAATAGCTTTAGCAAGTAGCTGACCGGTAGAAAATAACGGGGTTGTTACAGTTTACATCAAAATCCCCAAACTCTCCAATGTGAGGAGGAGAGGATGTGACTACAATGTTTTCTTCTGGGATTATAACATGCAACATAAAACATCTTGCATATATATTCAGATTTGCAACAATCTCACACAGGGACCTGAGTGCATTGATGATATTGCAGCACAGAGCCTCGGGTGATTCCCAACACTAATTCTAACTCCAAGCTCTCCTGGAATTCTGACACCTGCCTGTTAAAAAAAGCGCTCGCAGCGTCCTTGTGGTGACGTTGATCCGCTCAAATCTCTCATCGGGCAGAAAAATATTGCTGAAGCAGTGTCAGTTGTCAGAGCGAGTCTATCCTGGGACGCTAAATCCAGACTAATGAAATTCCTTCAGGGTTAGCAGCTTTTCAAAGCTAAGTGACATCTGTAATTGCGTCCTTATTCAATGTTCTTAACAGTCCTAATGAGATTTCCTCCTTGTTGGGTCACAACGCGGCGTCCTCCCGCCGTCGCTCCGCCAGACATGTGATGTAGAAATGGACGCTGAGTCTTGGACTCTATAAACACACTGTCGATGCACATATTGAATGACATTTCGTTACCTCAGCTCACAGTATTTGACTCAGTGTATAAAAGTATTAGAATAAGAATGGAGAATAAATAGTGACGTAGTGATGCTATTGCACTAACAGGGGGCATCATAGCAGCATGATGTAGTTCACCCCATGGGAGGGTGGGGGGTGGCGGGGGGCTGTAACAGTCCATAGATAAGAGCTTATAGTTGTATGTGGCTGTTCAGCAGTCTCATGTCCAGGGGGAACAAACTGTCTGTGAACGTGGACGTCCTACTGAAGATGCTGCAGAACCTCCTGCCAGAGGTCAGCATGGAGAGCAGTCCATGTGGGGGGAGGGGGGCTCTGAGGCGATGCATCTGGCTCTGGTCAAGCAGCGCTTCTGCCCAATGTCCCAATGTCCTCCACTGTCCTCACCACTCTCGGCAGGGACTCCAGTCCGAGGCTTTGCAGGCCCCAAACCAGACTCTGCTCCAGAGGGGACATCGCTATGTGGTCTGAAGGGCCACCTTGGGTCTCAGATATTGATCGATGGGCCGGTCAGGCCGGTCCCTAAATGGGGATTGGGGATGACCGAGGGCTGGACGATGTATGGATATAAAAAATATATTGATATTTTTTAAAACGAGATGTTAAATGAGACCATATCGTTTATAGCGATTATAACTATATGTAACATATTTGTTATAAAGGAGAACATATCTGTGATTTGATTGTAATAATCCATTCAGTTGTCAAACTAAAGTAAAAAGATTGGCAGATATTTTACTTTCCTTATATTTATTTCAAAAAGAGATTGGCCTATTTTATTTTAGGGGCTATTTTTATTTAAGATATTTTTTTATGTGCACCTTACATGGAGCTTTATAATTTCAGAAAAAGTCACTCATGTTGTTGTAAAGTAATGCTATGTTTAGATTATTGTTATTTGAAACCTATTTATTTGTTTTTGAAACTGTTCATTGAAATACGTCGTATATCGATATTCAGCCTAAACATATGAGGATGTGAGTTTTGGTCAATATCGCCCAGCTATAGGGTTACAATCAATTGTGCTTGATGGAATATTGTCAGGGAAAACATTTTGAGGAGCCTGTAAATTGGCGCCACCAGAGTCTGTTGATAAAGCTCTTGAGGGTCTCTTTCTTGAGAGGACATCTTAGCGTGCTGGGTGGGCTCTGCTCCACGCCAACGTGCAGCTTTGGTCCAGCCAGTATCTGACTCTGGTATGTGCCATCAGAGCAGCATGGGTGGTGTGGTGTATTTGGGTCGGCTCCTGTGGGCATTTTCTGCAAGGCTTCCCTTTTTTTTGTGATCCGGCGTGGAAAGGCGCTACTGTCTGTAATGAAATATTGATTTTGGGTGCAGATGTTTCCGCCTCTGCAATATGTGTCACTCTGCAGTGAATGCATCACTCGCGCGTCTTTCAGCTTCGTCGTCTGCACGAGCTGATTGGGTTTCATCAGCCTGAACAGTGATGCATATGTACGCCGGAGGAATAAACACAGGCTATTTGATTTACCTCGGTTTGAATCAGATAAGTGTGCGGTCCGAGGGGAGCGCAGGCAGCGATTCCACACGTTATGGTGTTAAATAGTGTTGGGAAAAGAGCACAGACATTGAGCAGCCAATAGGGACAATTTCACTCTTAACAGTGATTTTTAACGCCATGTTTGGTTTTTATTTCAAAAGTGAAAATCCTGTCCAAATTTGAAGGAGTTTCCTTTGGACCTGCTCCAGATTAAATGCTTTGTTATGAATAGGATCCGTCTGAACCAAACGGAATTGAGTTGTGGATGTTTATTGTTTTTCTTTCTTTCTTTAATTCCAGTGGGATTAATTTCATTCTATCTTTTACTCTTGATACTTTACTTTACCTTGATGTTATTTTTGTTACGTTGGCTTCAATAGTCTTGTGATATTTTGCACATGATAGTGTTGTGAAGAAGAAAAACTATTATGGTGACATCATGAGCTGCGAGTGGTATTACTGAAACATCTGGCTGAGGGTGGAGCCGCTGCAGTGCGAGCTACGAGCTGCGAGCTACGAGCTGCGAGCTACGAGCTGCGAGCTGCGAGCCGCTGCTGCTCCGCACACCTCAGAGCTGCTTCTGGAGGAATGTCGCCGTGCAGGAAGAAATTCCTGATCTGACGCCTCCTGTCCATCACACATACAAACATGCATATTGATAAAGTTAAAAACTAAAACTAAAAACTTTCTGCACCTCACAAATATACACTAAGTGACATCTCAAAGAGTCGTGTGACCTCATGGCTGGTCATGTGACGTTTTGTATTTATTTGCCAGAATGACTTCTGATGAACACTCCTTTACTATCTTTACTATCATCTGGATGTTTGAGAATGAACCTACACAAACGAGCATATTGATAGAAATGTATAAAAGTGAAGCTGTGAGAGGTTCGAGCCAACCCCAGTCGTAAAGGATCCTGCCTCTGTTGGTGCTGAAACCCGCCAAATTTAATGGAAACCAACTTTTGCGTAACCACTGGCAACCGCACAAACCCGCCAACACAGTCATGTGCAGCGTTTCGAAACATCCTCGCCGAGGTCGTCTGACTCGAGCTGTCGGCTTTGTGATGAATTACTCTGATCGGTCTCTTTATTCATTTATAGAAATAACACAATATAACACAGTCCTTCAGACAGATTTGTATCGGCCCATCTGGTTTTGCATAAGCCAGTTCTGCAGTCTGCCATACATCAGTCAGAACAGATGTTTGTGGAAACACGTATGTAGACACATCTCAGCAGAGAGAATCCACTCATACATAATCATAATCTGATAACTCTGTTGTAAATATTAGGCCGAGGAGTTACAAAAGCAATGTGCGGGCAGTTGGAATGACAAACCGAGCTTGATGGAGCTGCTGTGATCCAAATGAATGTAACCAGTAGTGTAACTCATTACTTTAAGCAGTGAGTAACAATGTAATGTAATCCATTACTTATGAACACATAGCTAGTGTGTGTATGTGTAATGGAACACTTTTTTCCAGTAACTACCCCGACACTGGACATTAAATGCCTGAGGTGCCTGTTGGCTTGTTCTAACTCACACTTGCATTTACCGTATATGTATTGACAATAGATGGGAATATCTTAAAAATGCATTAGATATACATATTATCATTTATTATACGTGACGTTTAGATGAGTTTAGGTGACCTATTCTAGTTTAAAGGTCAAAGTAAATTTGTTATTTCAGAAAAGTGTATCAAACTGGCAGCCCTTCGTATGACTCAGACCCAGGAAATAGCTCTCAGTGTCACAAAGGTCAGTGACCCCTGGCCTTTGGTTTCAGCGGCTCGTCCCCGACCCACATAAATAGCTGGTTGTGTCTGCATGCGTGTGGCGGCTGCGGCGGCGGTCGGCCAGCAGCAGTGCAGCGTCACACCCCCGTCAGAGTTTGACTGCACATCCAGCGATGCAACCAAACCTGCTTAGTGTGGTTCTCTGTTTATGGTGGTTGGCTGCGGTAATTAACCCCCGATCACTTCCCTGTCTGCGCCCGTCTGCTCTGATCCCAAACGCTGAACAACAGGGCCCGCGCCACAGCGGCAGCCGCAGAACGGGGTTAAGCTTCCTCGCCCGTGTAATACTGACCTAGTTAACATGCAGATCTGACGCAGGGCGGCGGAGCGCACTTTAAACCGCACCAAAACAATAACAAACCCCGCTCTCAAGCGAGGGGGCACAATCAGTGGCCGGATCACTGCTGGCCCGGGGCCGGGGCGTCCTGGCCCTCCGCCGCTCCCCTCTGCTCCGGCGGTGCGGCCGTACGGCGCAGATTCCACGGCGGAATGTGTGACAGCAGAGGCCCCTCGCCTTCATCACACCAAACATTTATTAACATCTTTTCTCTCTGCTCTCTCTCAAAAAAAAAGCTTTAACCCTGGACATTTCCTGAGGACATTTTCTTTTTTGTTTTTTGACCATTTAGTTTGACAATATGTGTCAAACTCAAGAGTCAGGGGTCGTATCCGGCCCACATGTTAATATTTTAAATCTATCAGAATTGGCCCACAGGTAATCTAAGTGCGCACACCTCACACTACAAATCCCAGACTGCATTGCAGTAGCGGGGATTTTCGCATCAGGGAGGCTGCTCCCTGCATGTAACTTTATTGACAAACTCATTGGAGTCTCATGTTTGGTTGAATCGCAAGCTAATGCTAACCCCCAAAACACAGCTAACCCCCCAAACATGACTGACCCCCCCCAAACACGGCTAACCCCCCAAACATGGCTAAATCCCCAAATATGGCCAAGCAAAAGATGGAGTCTGAAAAGAGAAAAAGCTGCCTTGGGACAAACTAGAGAGCTAAGCACAAACTGTCATACTTAAATAAATGCTGTCTCGGTGTAAAACATTTAAAAAAAAAAAAAAATCCATCCAGGTTGGCCCGCGATGTGGAGTCGGTTCTTAATTTTGGCCCCCTGTCTGATTGAGTTTGACACCCCTGATTTAGAGGGTCAAAATCCCCCCCAAAATATTTGATATTTGATGTGTATCTTTCAGGCTGAAGCTGATTAACAAGAATATGAATATATGATATTTTTACAGCAGTCTTTTGGAAAGAGACGCTTTTTGTCCCCAGGAACTAATAAGAGAGTTTTCTATAGAAAAATCTTTCACTGCAGAAAAAATAAGAATGACTCAAATTCAGAGTTGCTGCTAATCATTGACCGTCTGAGGCTCTAATTATAACAATCATTAAATCCTCCTTGAATTGCATTGGATGGAAATTTGGTATGTTTTTCAATGAAAATACTTTGGAGTTACGTAAACAAACCAGCATTTAGAGGGTTGAAATCCCCCAAATAATTAGTATTTGAAATATATGTTTCGGGGTGAAGTTGATGAAAAAGATTGACTCATTTTCCAGCAGATTTTAGAGAACGTTTTTTGAAGGAACTCTTCAGGGTTGATTAAGTGAAGGAATCACTGACATGAGGCTGATGCATGCAGGTTTTTCCATGCAGGAGTGAACACAAAGTAACGGAAGCCGACCATCTGTCCGCGCTGGCGCGCTGCACGTCGTATCCTAGCTGGAAAAAAAGTCTCTGGGCAGTAGCGTCGAGCTTCTCATTTGCTGGCAAGTGTGACGGCCCAAACGGCGCGCATCCCACTTCCCAATTTGTAACTCCTCTATTCCTTTCCTTACCTCCTCTCCTCGGGTCTTAGCCCCGCCCACAGGAGATGCGAGTGGTGGAGAGAGGAAGGAGAGAGGACTCGAGGAAACGACCACAACCAAAAATTTGCCTTCCTAAAAAATATTCTATAACCTCATCGTACAGGAAGTCCTCAGGGTCAGGTCCATTTATGGAGATTTGTTTGCATGTTAACATATGGAGTGGCGAAGTCCCATCTTTCCGGTCCATGGGTCCCCAAAAATACTATTTACGAATGAGAGTCAATGAGGAGATCAGTTATTTTCTGGTCCCGTCTGAATTGTGCCATGAATTTCACATGTTTTTTTGTGGGTTTTAAAGCAAATTTTTCATGCAAAGAAGGCAATTTAGCACAGAGTAGTTTGATAATATTAGGTTTTGTGTGAGGCCACTTTGTGAACTGCAACTCTTCGCTGCTCTCGACGCGAATGATGGACGTCACCACCTGCACTGAACAGACATGGCCATCTCTCTGCTCCACTCCGCCGCCTTTTCCCGCATCGAAATAGGTGATAATCGTTATAAGTCGGGGCATGTGGAGAGTTTCAGTGATGCCGATGGGTAGAAGTGGAGGGAAAGGGTGATGACATGACGTTATATACGCAACATGTCGTCTTTCTCATTGCGTTTTCTCTACGGCCTTAATAAACGCTCAAACTCTTGACATGACAAATGATCATTTAAATCCACAAACAACATATGTGTCATCCGGGGTATATAACGACCATATATGGGACCAGGAAATAATGACTTTCTCTCCATTGAAAGTGAAACCCATTCATTTTTTACGATTTCAAAGGTCACATGGGCGTCTACTGGAAGGGGCGGGACTTCTCCACTCTGTAAAATGCTCAGATCAACACAACCATAAACTGCAGCAGCGGGACAGTCCTCGGTGCTAATGCTAAACGCTAATTGGTCCGGTCAAACTGCGCCACGGTGTCATAAATCCCAGGTGCCGGCGGGAAACAGCATGAATACGGCACCAAGTGAAGCCGGTAAAGTCAACACTGATTGGCACGGCCACACGCCACGTCGTGAACGCAGCTTGGTAGAGCAAGGGCGAACAGGTGGCACCAAAAGCAGAGAAATCTATTTGATGTGGGCCTACTTTATTTGTGGCGGGCGGCCACAATTAAATGAACGTATGGGAAACACTGATGTGCCCCTTTTACACGTCATAGATGAGAAGACTCCCTTTGTCCTTTCTGCCTCCATCCGTCCTGATGCTGGATGTGCTGACATCAGCAGCCAGAGAGCCATTCTGCGTTTTCATCCTGCGGGTTTCGGACAAAAAGCAAGAAAAAGAATGTTTTGGCACGACATGAAACACGCGAGGTATGCTTTTCATCTCCTGCCAGGCCGCGCCGCTGGTCTGGCCGCAGTGCACGTGGCGCGTTGTTTTGCTGTGACACTGAGCCGGCGACACGGGTCAGCACAAGTGCCCACTGCTGTTTGTGAGCCGGGCACAAGCGGTGGAGGACCCCCCACTGCTCAGGCACAAAGCGGCGCCCCCCCCCCCCACCCCCCCAAAACACAAGACAAAAAACAATCGAGTTCAGACCAAACAGTAAGAATCAAAGTCACAATGAAATTCTTCAAACTATTAATAGAAAGTGATGAGGAATATAATAAACATCAGCTTAGTAAACAGGTAGAAAAACATTTAGATCAAATATACATATACTCCCAAACAGCAGAACAAGATAGGAATACTAAAATAGGAATACTGAAATGAAATGAAAATAAAATATGAAGCTAAATCCCTACAAAAGGTCACTGTGATCAGAGTCACAACTCTGCTTCTGTTGCGGGAATCCGTTTAAAAGATGCAAATCGTCACACACACTCACACTGTTGTTCAGTGTGTGAGATGGATACACACATTCATATTTTACATTTAGAGATATCTTCCTTCCTAACTTCCTTAAATACAACTTTCTCAATCGTCCCTTGGGATGAAAAACGTCCCCTCCCTAAAAACTGCTGTAAAAATAACATGTAAGAATATTTTTTGCCACTTTGAATGAGTCAATCTTTTTAATCAACTTCAGCCTGAAATAATAATATATATTAAAAAAATGACTTCCCCAGGAACTCTTAAAGCGTTAAATCAGCGAAGGCGAGAGCGTCACAGAGATCACAGAGCGCCGATGATGTCACTGACTTCCCATCCCAGGGTCGGCTCAGAGCGGCGCCTCTGAGAGAAACTCGGCCCGACTTCCCCTTTTGGTGAAATGTCACGGCAGCGAGGAAATGTTCCGCTCAGAGGCGGGGCAGGACAGGCCATCGCCATGGTTACCAACCTCGCGATCATACTTCCTCCCTGTCAGCTCTGTTTATAAACACCTGTGATCGCCGACCGTCAGAGCAGCCGGCTGATTTAACATTGGCTATTCAAACTCTGGATTTTAACTTCAAAACAGAAAGGGCCTTTGATCTTTCTTTGATCTTTCTTTGATCTTTGAATGGCAGGATCCAGTTCTCTGTGATTCCTGCGCCTCTTCGGCCTATTTCAGCCAAATTTCAGCTTCTCGTTGCTGGCTGTCACTGTGTGATGCCATAACTCGACTCACTCGCAGAAAAAAGACATTTGATGTGGTTTTATCAGCGAGGCGCGGGTACGTTTGAGCTATTTTCAGTTAATAAAGTTAAAAAGAAAATGTTCAGGAATTTCTTTAATCGAATAAAGAAGGCAGAAGAAGTACATAGCGGTTACTCCTGCTCAGCCGATCTACAGATACTACCGTCTCCCGGTGAGCTCATGGAAGCGAGCGGTTTTTCAAAATAAAGCGCAGGCTGTCTTTTTACCCGCTGTGCCTGTGAGACATCTGACTTTGGCGCAGCGGGGTCGCAAATGTCTGCAGGTGGATTGTGTTTTGGGTTATTGTTGGATTTGTGTGTGTGTGTGTGTGTGTGTATGAGTGTGTGTTTAGTGGGAATCAGGCGGGCTGTTGATGTCCCAGCCGTGTCCTCAGCAGTGGCCACGCCCCGCTGAGCATCGCCTCGGGCCTCTTCATTTGCATTAAGTGCAGTTGTTTTAACAAAGCCCCGTCTGTGTGAAGCCCCCCCACACGCTCAGGGAAAGTGCCCCCAGTCACTCTTGATTTACTTCAATTGTTTTGAAGTCATTGTCCGCAGATAACGCCGGCGAGTCCTTTGTCTGGGGCTCGGGGGCCGATTAAGCCCGACTTGTCTCGTGTTTGCTGTTTACGTGTAGATTTCCTCGAGCGGCAGGAGATGATTTCTCACCGAGAGCAAACGTAAGAATGAATCGGTAAACTTCCACCAAAGCAACACAGAGCACTGTGACAGAAACATCAACAAACTGGGCCCCTAGGGGGGGACTGATGGGACTGAGCCCCCTTTGCGTCTGCGGCCCCCCATGACCTCCTCTGCCCTGGACCGTCCCCTCTGCACGGCTCAGAGTCGTTTCCTTCGATGTAGCTAAAGTCTTCGAGCGAAGGCCCTCTGAAACCTCCGGTAACCTCGAAGCCACTTTGGTCAAACGGACCAGGCCACGCCCTTCTTTTTTATACCTTTTAATCTTCACCATTTAAGTCACATTGGTCCAAAAGGTCCAGGTCATCTCCTTATGACACGCCCCCAAAACAAAACATATCCTTCATTTTCTAAACGAACAAAGAAAATGTGTGTTTTGGGGTTGTGTGTTCGTGGCTGAAAAACAACAACAACAAAACAAGAGTTAACTTGTTTCCACCGCCTTCCAAAAACTACATGAATGCATCATTTCATTCAGAATCAATTGAGTATAGAATCATCAGACACACACACACACACACATACACAGCGCCTATGATCAGACAGCGTTTTGGTATGATAGAGGCACAGAAGCTCCTTTGATACTGGTCTTAATGGGAACCATGAACTCTTTCTGGGTTTGCAGTTCTACAAACTACGGTTGTGGGTCGCCATCTCACGTTAACTATTTAATTACCACGAGACGTTGCAAGTCTGGTTTACTCCAGCTGCCGTAGTACGGACAGAGGCGGTGGTGACCGTGATGGAGCGGCAGGGACCGGTGCCGGTCCGTGGCCCATAGTTTGAGAAACCCTGCCCTAGGGTTCCAAGAGGGCCTCGCTGCACTGCATGCTGGTGGCTCCGGCCCTAATGGAGGTGTGTGTGCATATTGTGTGTGCGTGTTGCTGCTAAATGCTGCTGTAATGAGATTAAGTTTATCAGCATTCTTGACTCTCTCAGCTGAGAGCAATAACGCTGGTGGAGGCCGAGTGTAACCAAACAATGACAGGTGAGGTTTGCCATCGCAGCCTCCTAACAAAGGGACAGAATGATTTTATTGTTATTATTATTGACAGTTTTCTATGATTTACTGATGAGTTCCAGATGTTATCTCACACACCCTGATAGATGTTTCCTCTCACCAGATCACATCTGAAGGCTGTCAGTCTGTGTGCTGAGCTACACTGTAATTGTTATTGGTGTGTTTCCTCTGTTCTTTCACTGGCTGAAGGACGCTGAGCAGTTTTAAGGAATTTGACAACAGTGGATTTGTCAGGACAGAATGTGCAGAAATTGCATCATTTCCACTTTTTCTCAGTTGAATTTAGGTTGTTTTGTTTCCATGCAGCATATTCAATAAGACCCAGCAGGACCGGGGATCTGCTGCTCGTCTGTGTGTGTGCGTGTGGTAGGGTGGGGGGGTTGATGAGCCAGAGAGTGCACCTGCACCTGCAACAACTTGACATCAGATGCGCATTCCTACGCACACACGCACTGTTGTGTCAAATGAAATGCTTTCAAACCCAGCTTTTTTAACACAGATATTGATTCTGTCTCCTGCCCCCCCCACCCCCCCCAACCCCCCCACACACACAGCTCAGGGACATGTGTGTGCAAGACAGGAGTGTACGGACCCAAGTGTGACGAGTGCCATCCCGGTTTCTTCCACTTCAGCAGCACCGGCTGCCGACCCTGCCAGTGCAACAACCACACCAACTCCTGCCATCCACAATCCGGTGAGTCTGCTGGCGACCACACACACACGCACACAATATACACTCACACACACGCACACAATGTTCAAACACATGATGTATACAAACAATCATTTCTGAATATTTCGAAAATCAATGATGGTAAATTTCAAATAAAGTAAAGTTACAAGAATGGTCATTGATTTTCAGGTGTTTCTGCAGGACAAAGTGATGATATTTTCTTCACGGCTGCAGCTGTAAATGTGAATGTGAGATGATGCAAAGAGTTGGCAATCACATGCTGGTGATTGAAGCAGGTTTTCTCATAGGCTCCGTTTACCTGCCATTAACATGCATCTTCAAAGTCCACATTGGGATCCGATCACATCTTTGTACGGGAAAATTAAATAGATAAACAAGAAGAAACAAATAAAAAAAGGGAAAATGGTAGCCAGCACTATTGTCTGTTCTTTTTTTGGCGTTTCAACAACTCCAATGGTGACGAAAGCAGAGGAGAAGGAACTTCTTCTTGCTGTGGCCAGTGCCACCACTGTCAGGAGGACTGTTGGTCGAGGTGACCAGATTTATGAAATGAAATCCAGGGACATTTCCAGCAGAGAGATAGATAAGATAAAAATGAATTAAAAGTGACGTGCGACTGGCTACCGTAATAACTGTTGTTACGCCGCCATGATGTATTTGCACCCTCACAGTTGTGGTATGCAGATACAGGAGGCATTAGCGTTTCCACCTGTGTTTAATGTGCTCACAGCGCGTCTCTGACCTCCTCCAGAGGTGGTTTGGTCCATCAGATCACAGTCCCATCAACAATCACCTGTTCTATCATGTGCTCGCACACCGTCCCATTGCAATCCATCACCCAAAACACACGTTAATGCCAGCTGGAAACGGGATGTATGACAGGAAAGGCTGTGTTGTTACATTGAGTAAAAAAAAAAAAAAGATATACGTACTATACTGTACTTACTTACTGACAACAATTCAACGAATATTACTGTGATACATGAGAGGTGATGATAACAATCCTGGTAGCTGTCCATCCTTAACCACTAGTGGTGTCCCAATACAACTCCTTCACTTCTGATACTATACCAATATTGCAGCTTTGAGTATTGGCTGATATGGATCCGCTACAATATCAGCACGAATCACACACACTGTTATTACTTATTTTGTAGCATGGAATGTTAGAAAAGGCTTGATCAAGTTACATAACTCACACAGAGAACAATTGTCAGCAAAAGTAGCTATGAGAAAAACTGACCCATTTATTATTTACCAATTATGGGTTACATATAGAAGTGCCGGAGCGGAGTCTGGAATGGACTGCTTGTATCAGAGTGCTCATATCAGAGATTTTAGATGCAGGCCGATACAATCCAATACTCGCTTTTTTGCTGATATCGAACCGATATCGGTGTCATAGCAGGACACCTCTACTTACCACGGAGGCAAAGATTTTTGCTTTGTTTTCAGAATCACATCTGAGCAACAGAAAGTCGCCGGCGTTGATCTACATCTTCTTCTCGAGCTCTAATTGCGTGAATGAGAAGAGGCTCCAGCCTGCAGCGAGCGGACAATAAATCCCAGAGCTTTTGATTACGGCATCAGTCTTTGCAATAAAACGCTCGTGAAGTCGCCCATAAATTTACTCAGTGGATTTTTGTGGGTTAACACTCAAGTAGCGCCATTATCTGCTGTGTTTAATTGGGAGCTGTGGCGGGACACACACCCTCCACTCTCTCCTCAGTAAACCACAACACGGGTGTGCGATCGTGGAAACTTGAGTGGACTGAAATAAGTGCTGAATCAGAAGGAGCGGATGGAATGTTAAAGAAAGCAGCCTGCTCTGTGTGATCGTCCTCACGTGTCCTCGCTGCTGAGACTCAAACCTGCAAGGCTGAAAGGAGGAAAAGTGTGTGTGTGAGTGTGTGAGTGTGTGAGTGTGTGTGTGTGTGTGTGTGTGTGTGTGGGGGGGGGGGGGGTGCTGGGTTTGGAAGCCATATGTCTGTGCCTTATAATGGCAAGGCAGATGGAGAGCTCCGGGTTCACAGATTAGCAGCTCAGGTCTGACGGCCTCACAGAGGGGCCGACCTCCCCGAGGCTGCTCGCACAACCACACATTGTGCAAATGCAAATGCTGCCGCCCCCCCCAAAACGCAGCGCGAGCCTCACATCAGCACGGCGGGGTCTCCAGGTGGTCTCAGGCCGCCCCATCACGCTCGGCCAACGATTCACACACAACCAGAAACCTTTTGTGGAACAGACGTGATGTCGCAGAGCTCAGATAGACTTTGTTTTCTCTTTTTGCCTCCATTCTTTTAATACCTGAACAGATCCGATCAGAAGAGTCTTTGGATTAGAGGCCAAACTCACGGATTCTACAAAAGTCCAGTTGCCTTGATTTGCTGAGCGACACCATGACTTGGATGACTGATGATGATAATAAAAATGATGATGAATGAATGGCGGCAACAACAACAATAATCATAATAATAATAATAATAACAATGATTCTAATAATAACCCTTAGGAGTTCCTTAAAAAAACGTTCACAGTCGTCCCTCGGGAACAAAAACATCCCCTCCCTAAAAACTGCTGTAAAAATAACATTAATATTTCAATCGAAAAGCTTAAGTAGGAAAAACTCAGATGGGTCAACGATTAACAGCTAAATTGACTTTGAGGCATTCTTATTTTTTCTGCAAATCAAATTAAAATCTCTTATTAGTTCCTGGGGACAAAAAGCGTCCAACTTGAAATGAGTCAGTCTTGTTAATCAGCCTCAGCCTGAAAGATGCATATCACACTTGAGTTTTTTGACCCTCTAAATGAGCAAAAAACATCTGGACAAAAATGCCCCCAGGAGCTTTTAAGGAAAAATAATAATAATGATCACAATAATAATGTTATTATAGTTATTATAGCTTGAACTCTTGTTGCACGTTTGAAAGAAGCCTTTAGAATGTGGAGAGTGATGAGGACCGGGACAAACACAAAGTAAAAGAAGACAAACAACCGTAAGAACACGGCGAGGCAGCAGAATGTAAACCTTCACCCTCATCATCATATCATTCAAGTGTTGGTGTAATTTCACTTTCATTAACAATTTAGACGACTTCAACCAATAATCAGACCTTCAGTCGTGCTGCTCCACATCGAGACAGCGGGCTGATGAGGTTCTCAGAGGAGCCTGCAGACTTTTCCATCGCTCACGACCACTTTCACACGCAGACGAAGGCAGGCGGCAGACAGGTTTGGTCACGTCCTCATAGCCGCCATGCATGATGATAGAGGCACAACAACTCGGCCTCAGCTACGCGCCGCACTGCAAACATTTGTTCCTCAGACAAACTCCAACAGAAACGCCCACAGGCACTTTGTGGCACAGATATCAGTGTGAGCTCCACGTCTCACACTCGTAGTTCCAGCTCAGTATTTTGCACAAAACATGTTTGTCCGAATGCGCTCAGGCCTGTGTGAGCTCTGCATGTGCAGGCCTCGACCTGCCTCCAGTCTGAGCTCAGTGTTACCCTGCTTATGTCACCGAGTTCAACCTAAAATACATAAATCACCTACATCACACAATCTCAGCTGTTCATCTCGTGTTATCTCTAATAATCAGCCAGTTACCAATATTGTCATTTGACACCAACGTAAAGCTGCAGTATTGTTCATTATTGAGCTGCTCCCTTGATGCACCACACGATTATCACGGCAGATGGACGCTATGCTCATGATGTTTACGCGTAAAGATGTTGGTCACTACGAGTTCGAGCAGAGCAGGAAGTAACAAGCAAACAGCCATAGCAGAAGTAGGAAGTAACAACGAAACAGTAGTAGTTGAAGTAGGAAGTAACAAAGAAGCAGAAGTAGAAAGTAACAAGGAAACAGCCGTAGTTGAAGTAGGAAGTAACAAGGAAACAGCCGTAGTTGAAGTAGGAAGTAACAAGGAAACAGCTGTAGTTAAAGTAGGAAGTAACAAGGAAACAGCCGTAGTTGAAGTAGGAAGTAACAAGGAAACAGCTGTAGTTAAAGTAGGAAGTAACAAGGAAACAGCCGTAGTCAAAGTGGGAAAGACGGGATGCTCTGCAGTCCGTCCTGACCATTTCTCCTTTTTATTCTCAAAGGCCACCGTAGCTTCGCAACATTCTCCCAACATTCTCGCAACATTCTCCCAACATTCTCCCAACATTATCCCAGCGCTGACAAACTCTCCACCAGTTGGCACCGCACACACCTGTTTTTACACACCGTTCCTTTAAAACTGCTTGCAATGCGAGTTGCAACTCACTCCACAGCTCACTGGTGGGGCGATTTCGCCTCTCCGCACCCTGAGGTGACGCCTGTCACAGCGAGAACTAACCCGACCTCCTCCCGACCTTCTCGTTCTGTCACACAGGTGTCTGTCTGGCGTGCGAGGGCAACACGCAGGGTTCCAACTGTGAAGAGTGCAAGCCCGGTCACTACCGCAGCCCCGGCGTCGCCCCGAGCAACGCCTGTGCACTGTGTCCCTGCTCCAACTCCAGCTCCACTGGCACCTGTCACACTGGTGAGGAGAGAGACACACACACACACACATACTCTCTACACACATGCATTCGCCTTTCACATGTATGTATGTTTGTGAGTGAATGAAATTATGTCTTGTATGGCTCACACACACACACACACACACACACACACACACACACACACACACACACACTCCACTGAGCGTGTGAGCACTGAGTGTCTTAATGAGTGAGCGCGGTGTAGCTCACAGGTTTAATACACACCATTAACTCAGTTGTGTGTAATGAGATGAAACCCTGCTACTGATCCACTGTTGGAAAAAGATTCCCATCATCAAACTGAAGACGTATCTCGGAGTGACATCACGCAGTTTGCTGTTGGCCAGTGTGTGTGTGTGTGTGTGTGTGTGTGTGTGTGTGTGTGTGTGTGTGTGTGTGTGTGTGTGTGTGTGTGTGTGTGTGTGTGTGTGTGTGTGTGTGTGTGTGTGTGTGTGTGTGTGTGTGTGTGTGTACACGTACACATGACTAAAACATAGCCAGCCAGTCTGGTGCAACAGCACTATATGTTGGCGAGCAACCAAGATGTGAGTAACTGAAGGATCGGTTGTGTTTGCATTTAAGAGTTGTACAGAGTGTGCAGGGAATTAAACGATAGTAGAGAAGAAATCAATCCCTGCACTCAGTCAGCGCAAATGAAAAAGATATGACATATATCTATATTTGACTATCTACATACATGTATCTGTTTCCTGACAATCTGTTTTTGAGTTTCTTTAGTGCTGGCTGGTGAAAAGCAAAAAGTCTGTGCTGTATACCAACATCTGAGACATGTTGGTATATGTTGCTGTTGAAATGTTCCTTATTTTCTTCTTTGGTGTCAGTTCAGCTGGACCGCAATCACTGACCGATCACTGCTGAAAAAAACTATACCCGTTCTTGTGGCGTCGGATCAGGGACTATCTTATGTGGGGTCCACATGAAAACACAGGATCCAACTGTCTGGTTCAAAGTTGGATGGTGAGCTGTGAAAAAGGATGATTTTCTCGATACAAAACATATGAAATTGAAGTTACTAATTGAAATAATGTCAAAGAAATGACAAATAGTAAGGCAACATTAGATTACATCATGAATGCATCCTCTGGTTTCAGGTGTGACAGGCCTTCCTATACAGGCTTTGGGGGGAGTGGCCAACTCATGATTGACAGGTGGAGAATGTGGTCAACTTGAGATACTACTACTGTCATTTTGTAATGATTTTCACCATTCAGTCTTTCACCATTGTTGCCAAGTCTGAGCAAATATTTGGAGCGTTTGAGTCACGTGCGGTTTGTGTCCCTCGTGATTTACAGTCGGGGAAAAACTCAGTCACATTAAACTCCTGGGACGATTTTTGTCCAGACCACCTTCAAGCCATTTTGACCGTGTTGGATGAATATAGCTACATTTTTCTAAAGGATATTCATTTTCTTTCAAATGTGAAATCCCGGTGTGCGTTCTTGAATTAGAACAAACTGGGAACTAATAAGAGAATTTGCTATAAAAATCTGTCACTGCAGAAAAAATAAGAATTCCTCAAATTCAATGTTACTGCTAATCATTGATCATCTGATGCTCTAATAATAATGATAATTAAATCCCCCTTGAATTGCATTTTATGGAATTAATTTGAGTTTATGTGGGAAGGGTTCGATTAAAATACTTTGGAGTTACATAAACAAACTGGCATTTAGAGGGTTCAAATCCCCCCAAATAATTAAGATTTGTATATATATTTCAAGCTGAAGTTGATTACAAAGATTGAGTCCTGAGTCCTTTTGGGGAGGAGACTTTTTTCATCCTGAGGGACGATTGAGAAGGTTTTTTTCAGGATCTCTTGAGGGTTAATGAACTTACTGATGTGTGTTGTGTTGACGTAGCGCTCACATGACTGGTTGATGAATGAGTCACAGCGCAGCCATGCTCAGGCCTACACACCTGCGCTGCTCGCCGCCACTGGGGCTGAAATCCGACCACAAACACGTCACAGTTACAAAAACATTTGTTTGTGCTGCAGATGAGCAGCCGGTGTTGCGTTTCCGTGGAGCTGGGTGTGGCTGAGCTGGGCTCCACAGTTCCGGCCCTCCTTTTCCCCCCGGGCGGCTGCCGTCCCGGTTGCACGACGCACCCAAAGGTCTCTGCCTGGGACGAGATGTGGGCGAGTCGCCCAGCTGTGGGCCGCCACGTCGTCAACGAGAGCTCGGCTATATGGACCAAAACTAAACAAAAATACCATATATATCCCAATATTTTTTTCCCGGGAAATGAGCTAAATATTCAGTCAAAGCCAAATCTGACGTTTCACAAGTAGTTTTATTGAAATCAGTTTGATGAATAGGTTTCTTCACCTGGTTTAAACTCAGCTGTTCAAATAACGATTTATACATAACAAATGCATTATAACAATAGGAGTAACTTTTTTGTTATTATAAAGCTCCATGTAAGGCGCACATCAGAGAAATGTCTTACATAACAATAGTCACTGAAATAAAATAGGTCAAAAGAAAAGTTAAATCTTTTTAGTTTAGTTTACAATTGAATGGATTATTGAAATCAAATCACAGATTTTCTTCTCCTTCATAGCAAATATACTATAAGGCTGTAATCGATATAAACGATATGGTCTCATTCCGTATCTCGTTTAAATAGATATCACAAAAAAAAAATTCTATCGATATACGATTTTGATATCTCCAACTTGTGAGAGAATGAAAGAATTAATCCGCGGTGCCGACAGGCATTGGCTCATGTCAGCAGGAGGTATTTTCCTGCGGTAATCTCCCGGAGATGTCCCACTCCCCCTCCAGCTCGCAGCGCCCCCCGGCTGTGTGTGAGAATGCCCCCTCTGTGTACAGCTCCTTTAGTGAGCCGGTGTGTGTGTTGGCTGGGACCCGTTTGTGAGGTCCAGATTACATGCTACATCGCTTCACTCTGGCTTTTATCAGATCCCAGATCAAGCTGCCTTATGTTTCTGTGCCTGAAGGCGCCTCTTACCTTCCCTGACTCTCCGCACTAACCTGCTCCAACACCCGAGTGCTCCACTGAAATCAGATCCTGATTTGTTGCCATTCTTGGCTGTTATTTTGGCTTCACCCTTAAGAGTTCTTCAGAAAAACTTTCTACATGGTCCCTCAGTACAAAAAACATCCCCTCCCTAAAAACTGCTGTAAAAATAATACAAATAAAATCTAAACCACAGTATTTTAATTGAAAAAATCATATAATTTCCATAAAATGCAATTCAAGGAGGGTCTGATCATTATCATCATTGTTATTATTATTTTTATTATTAGAGCCTCAGATGGGTCAATGATTAGGCTTTGAATGAATTTGAGGCTTTCGTATTATTTCTGCAGTGATTTTTTTCACAAACTCTCTTTTTAGTTCCTGGGGACAAAAAGCGTCTCCTTCCAAAAGACTGCTGTATCACTATCATATATTGATATTTTTTCCAGCTTTAAATTCATCAGTCTTGTTGATCAGCTTCAGCCTGAAAGAGACATATCAAATATTTTTTTCGAGATTTTGACTCTCTAAATGGTCAAAAAACGTTATAACAGTTACTTCATTGCAAGAATTTTGCATTAATATAGAACTGCATGATTTTATTGATTATATGTTTACAGAGCGGAGTCCACCGGAGGAGCTCAAGCAAAATTGCGCAATTCATTACTGAATATATCCGCCCCCCAACTAAACTGTAGTGTGTCATAAAAAATGTATGAACTTGGTGTTTCTATGGTGCTATGAATGATACATTATGGGGACTTAAAGTAAGTCGCTACCTTTTTATTCATGATAAATCATTAAGTCTCTAAAATATTAATAAAGCTCACAGTACCCCAAATACCATCGACTTGTCCATCACAGTTCTCCCCGCCCGTGACAAAGTCCTGGCTTTGCTTTCGTCTCAATGAGCCTCAAAACCCCAAAGATGATTTAACGATAATTGTCGTCAATCTGCAGCAATTTTGGGACCTTCTGCTCTCGTTGGCCGGCTTTGGTGGTTACAGACATCAGAGGTTGAGCAGATTGACGCTTCGGCCACACTATTGACTCTATTCACTGTCATTTACAGCATCACCATGTCAGGGTGCCCCCCCCATCTTCCTTCCCTACTGGTCTGCATGGCAACAGCCATGTATAGAACCACAGGGCTGTCGAGTTGTGTTTGCGCC